>MU831607.1:0-140176 GCA_029204225.1 Diphasiastrum complanatum
GAGTGATTTCCTCCTCTCTTTTCAGATGGAATAATTTTGTGGAAGTGAGTCTCTCACTTGATTCCAACCAATAACCACCAATGGATGGACATTGTAAAATAAATGCTCTTCTAAAATCACAAAGATTTTATGAATTTTAAAGATCTATGAAAGCCTAAAGCTCATAAGATTGCCTATAGCCTTGTCTCTATCAAACTAGCACACACGCTTGAATGATACACAATTAGATCTTGACAAAAATTCCTAGCTTTCATTCTCACAAATTTTTTTTGCTTTACACTTTTCTTAGAGGTTTCACTTCAACTAAGGATCTGAACAAATCAGCCTCTTAGATCTGACCTTAAACTCCAAAAAGAAATGCTTCAATGATCCAAAACTCTATTTGGCAATAGGCATTAGCTAGATTGAATCTAGATCAATACTATGCTTCAAAAAGCACTAAATTTGGACTAGAATTGAGATTATAGGACCAAAAAACACAAGGTAACTTGAAATGAAAGTTGTACGGTTTCACACATGTGAAAAGTACATACACAGCCTCCAAGTCGATTTGATCCAAATAGAAACAAGCTATCATTCTAGATGAACTCGCCCTCAATGATCTTTGCAAGTTTTATGAATCAAATGATCACTCTCTTACTCGGCTCTGATACCATGATAAATTTTAGTTTTAGGACATTAATGATTGTACTTAACAGTTGTAGAGAGTTATTGGTTGCCTAATCAATGGATCTATCAAGTTCTACACTTTAGATCTTGATCTAGATTCACTACACTTAGATTTAAGCAAGAGAAATGGATCAAATCTTCATAAACAAGTGAGAGCGGCCTCACATGTGTGGAGTACTATCCACTGTACGGCTTTCACCTGAAACAACAAGTACATAGGTTCTTGATAGCAATTATTCAATAAAATCACAATTCTATTGACTAGAAATCCCACAAAAGTGTAGAATGCAAAAGTCTCATCAATCTCATTAGCAAAATGATGATCCTTTTATGGATCAAGTACATCCACGAGTCTGGTACAGTCCAGCAGGTCTTCACACATGTGAAGAGTGCCACATCACTCAAATCTATCCATTTGATCCATCCTTAATCCTTATCCAAATTTGACCTTCTAGAATATGGCTAAAATCCAAAGACTAGTCTCCTAAGATATAGGAATATTTCCTACAAAATAGGATCTAAGGAAAATGGTCAACTCTTATCTTCTAGAACTCTATACACACGTGTGAACATCCACTTGCCATGTGGGAGCATTTACTCATGCACATGCAAGGATAAGCTAACTTCTAGGTGACTAGTCAACTTGACTAAAAACTAATCATATCATGTCCATTGATTGATACAAAATTGAAGTAGATATTTACAAATATGAAAAGTACTTTCTTTCACACATGGGAACAGGCTCCACACGTGTGAAATCAGATCATGAATATTGTACTCATGATTGATCTTTATTTACAATAAAAAATGACAAGTGAGAAGTGACAATTTTCAACAGTGTGTGGTTAGTGTAGGAAAGGATAGTGGTAGGAAAAAGAGTAGAAAGCATTGGCATAGTTAGGTACCTATCTAGTGTTCTAACCCTTTTTGGCAGGCGGAGGGCTGCTCACCACCTAATCTACACACCCTACATCGTCATCATACAAGTCTTGATACTCATTTTTTAATACTTTAGTTTCTAGTCCGTGTGTGTGTGTGTGTGTGTGTGTGTGTGTGTGTGTGTGTGTGTGTGTGTGTGTGTGTGTGTGTGTGTGTGTGTGTGTGTGTGTGTGAGAGAGAGAGAGAGAGAGAGAGAGAGAGAGAGAGAGAGAGAGAGAGAGAGAGAGAGAGAGAGAGAGAGAGAGAGAGAGAGAGAGAGAGAGAGAGAGAGAGAGAGAGATGGTTTTATTTTAGCTATTTTTGAGATGCTCATTGGTTGTCTGCAATATTTTTCTCTCATTCTATTCTACCCATTATGTCCCGCAACACATCCCCTAGCCATAGGTCAGGTCGTAGTTGTAGTTCATCCCACTTTTCCTCCATGGATGAGGAATCCTTAGCCAGCTACTTTGATCAGTTGCCTTCCTGCTGGTAGCAGGATAGACTGTTGGAGCGATTGAGGGCTCGATGACGACATTTCTTGTGTCACGTTGTTGGTTTCGTTTCCATCGTTGGTTCCATTTTTGCTTGTCTGCTTTTCTCTCATACTGGACCTCAAAAGATTCTCTTGCCAGACCACAAAAGATTCTCATTCGTGAACCTTTCATGTTCGCGAACTGTTCGTCTTCATCTCCTTTGACTTTCGTGTTCATGAAACTTTTCGTGTTTCGTGTCTCCTAACTTTGATGACTTAGAATTTGCTTTGCACAGGAACACAGATCATGCTACACAGTAACACAGACAGAAAATCACTCTCCTCAGCAAGCTCACATAGCAACTGTATTTCTCAAAATGAAATTATATTGTACATATAGTTGTTCACTCAGGCAACCCATGCATGACCCAGGTTGCCGTTGGCGGGATGCGTGTCTCGTCGACTTGCCTCATGGCGAGGCCAACTGATCCTTATCCACTGATAGGACCCACAGTACAGTAACACAGTGATTCTAACTTTAATTCTAACTCTCTCCCTTAAAGTAGAGTCACTTTTTATACAGTCATATACATAGCTTTAAAGTCAACAAACTTTAAATACAGAAAGTTTTGATCTAGATTTATCAAACTTTTCTCCAGTAAGTGGCTTAGTGAAAATATCAGCTAGTTATTCTTTTGTGCTACAATGAACAACATGAATTTCACGACTCAGTAGCCTCTCACGTATGAAGTGATATTGAATCTCAATGTGTTTAGTTCTCGCATGGAATACTGGATTCTTTGCTAGCTGAATGCCACTCTGACTGTCACTATGTAAAGTCATGGGATTTTTTTGCTTTATGCCAATTTCTTCCAAAATTTGTCTCAACCATATAGCTTCTTGTGCAGCACTACACATTGCCTTATACTCTGCTTCTGTGGTGGAAAGAGCAATTGTACTTTGCTTTTTACTAGACTAGGAAAAGCAATTACCACAAAACTGGAATATATATCCTGTGGTGGATCTACGATCATCATAGTCACCACCCCAGCCCGCATCCACATAGCCACACAACTCAGGTAAACCATCATGCTTCCTGTAAATCAAGCCATACTCTGAAGTGCCTTTCACATAACGCAAAATGCGTTTAGCTGTTTTCCAATGCGTTTTCGTAGGTGCTGCCATAAACTGACTTACAATGCCAACAACATAGCATATATCTGGTCTAGTTGTGGTAAGGTAAATCAAGCTCCCTACTAACTGTCTATATAGCGTAGCATCAAATGACTGTGATTCATCAAGCTTAGAAAGCTTTTTACCTGGTTCAATAGGAGTGTTTACTGGTTTGCAATCTTGCAACCTAAACTTGTGCAGCAACTCTTTGACATATTTCACCTGTGTTAAACACTTCATATCCTTTTTGCCACACTTCTACTCCAAGGCAGTAATGCATCAGGCTAAGATCCGTCATCTCAAATTGTTCCATGAGGTCTTTCTTGATCATGTCCATCATCTCTTGATTATTTCCCGTAATAATCAAGTCATCAACATAAAGACAATCAAAGCAACCATACCATCAAAGCATAAGACATATAGATTTGGATCAGAATGTGTTCTTACCATTCCCTTTGAACGAAAGTAGGCATCAATCCTGCTATACCACGCACGTGGTGCTTGTTTAAGACCATAAAGCGCTTTCTTCAAGCGACATACTTTATTTTCCTGTCCTTTCGTTACAAAGCCTTCAGGTTGATCCATGAACACTTCTTCTTCTAACTCACCATTTAGAAAAGCAGATTTCACATCCATCTGATGCAAAGGCCAACCAAAATGTGAAGCTAAAGCAATAAGTAGACGTAGAGTATTCCACTTACACACCGGCGCAAAGGTCTCCTCATAATCAATGCCTTTATTTTGTGCATACCCTTTGATTACCAATCTTGCTTTGTGCTTTGCTATGCTTCCATCTGCATGGTACTTAGTTCTATATACCCATTTGCAACCAATGGGTTTCTTGCCAACTGGTGGTTCTACTAAGTCCCATGTGCTATGCTTAGCAATTGCCTCCATCTCCTCACCCATGGCTTTGATCCAAATGTCATCATCCTTCACTTCACCATAAGTCGAAGGTTCTTTGCTTTGAATAATGCTGGATAACAGAGCATAATTTGCTTCATACCTTTCAGGTAGTATCTTCTCTCTTGTTGATCTTTGTAGCTCTCTCTGGTTAGATAATCCTGGAAAGTCATCTATATCGCGGCTTTCCATCAATCTCTCAAACCACTTAGGGAGCCTTCTGTCAGGTGATCGGCTTCCTGGTGAAAATGTATCCCACAGTACATCCTTCTCCTTGCGTTTGTCACCTGCAATTTCAATCCTTCTTGCACCAAAAGGTTTTTCCCTACCTCTCCAACTTGTTTCATGAGGTTGAGTAGTAGTATCTTGAGATGTATCCTCATGTTCATCACTCGGAAGGTCAATGAATGGATCATCATCAGGTGGTATCCTCACTATACCATTTTTCCTACTGGATGTGTCTATCTTCTCAGCATCTTCATCTTCATACATCTTGGATTCATCAAAGATAACATCTCGGCTTATGTGGATTTTGTTTTCGACTGGATCAAAACATCTATAGCCCTTCACGCGATCATCATATCCTAGGAATATGCACTTGATAGCTTTTACATCAAGTTTACGTCTTTCTTCCTTAGGAATATGTACAAAGGCCTTACATCCAAAGATTCGCAAGTGGTTCACCTTTAGCTTTTTCTTTGTGAATGCTTCCTCAGGTGTAATTTTTGGTATGGCAATGGTAGGACTTCTATTTTGAAGATAGACTGCCGTGCTACATGCTTCTGACCAAAAATCTTTTGGTAATTTCATCTCAGCTAGCATAGATCTGGAAATTTCCACAATCGTACGATTTTTGCGCTCAGCTACACCATTGAGAGCAAGAGTATGAGCTTGCGTAAATTGTCTTTTAATCCCACATTGATCACAAAGATCATTGAAGTCATTAGACTTATACTCACCTCCACTATATGATCTTAGGACTTTGATCTTCTTACCTGTCTGATTTTCGACCAAGTTTTTGAAGTTCTTGAAGTTATCAAAAGCATCTGATTTCTTCTTCAAGAAGTAGATCCACGTCTTACGTGACATATCATCAATAAAGGTCATGAAATAGAAGGCTTTCCCTAAGGACATGGTCCTCATAGGCCCGCATAAATCTGTGTGGATTAAATCCAGAATGTTCTTTGCTCTTGCAACACCCCCTTTATTGAACTTCTCTCGATGCTGCTTCCCATATATACAAGATTTGCACATCGATTTCAAGTGATCTTCTATTGTAGGCAGTCCTGTTACCATCTCCAATTTTCTCATCAAACTGAGGCTTCCCAAGTTCAAGTGACCAAGCCTCTTGTGCCACAACTCAGTTTGCGAAGGAACGGATGATACAAGTCCATGTTGCCCCTTGATTGTAGCATTCAACCTGTACAATTTTGTATTGGGATCTCTTACTCCATTCGCAATAACTTTGAACTTTTGGTTCGCATTCTTCACAAAGCAACGATCATGGGCGAATTCTACTTTCAACTTTTGATCAAAAATGACTCCAACAAAAAGTAGATTTTTCTTCAAACCTGGTACATAAAGTACCTCCCTAATCATCCTGCTTTTGCCATCAGGCAGTTGGATTGAAACTATGCCTATTCCCTTGATCATGCACACTTCACCATTTGCTTGTAAAACAGATGTCCCATTATCCAATGCCTTCAAAGTACTGAACCAGTTCTTGTTACCTGTCATGTGTCTTGTGGCTCCTGAGTCAATATACCATGCTTGATCATCTTGATTAGATGAAAATGCAGATATGAAGATGTTAGAGTCTTCAATCTCACCTTCATCGACAAGGTTACCTGCTTGTTTTGGTTTTTCCTTGCCTTGTTCCGCCAGGAATTTGCGACATTCACTCTTCTAGTGGCCCTTTTTACCACAATGGAAGCACTTGCCTTGATCCCTCATCCTCTTGAGACTTGGCAAATTGTTGTTTAGTCTTCTTCTTGCCCTTGACCTTGCCCTGTTTTTGGTGTGTTGCAAGTGCCTGATCATCTATTTTCACCATTTCTCGTCGTTGCTCTTCCTGCATCAAGATTCCTGTAAGCTCGTCAAAGCTTGGCAATCTTTCTCTTGATGCTATTCCGCTCACAAACATCTGATAGGGTTCTGCAATGCCGCATAATGCATTATGCACCAGTTTCACATCACGTATGCGCTCTCCAATAGAATGCAGTTCATCTCTCATTGTCTTGATTCTGGTCATGTACGTCTGAATGTGCTCTCCTTGCTCCATGCGGGCACTATTCAACTTTGACTTCAGAAACATGATTCTTGACGGATTTGACGTCTCGAACTGCTCCTTTAGCACATCCCATGCCTGTCTGGGTGTAATAGCATCACAAATGTGGGTAATGATGTGATCCTTCACTGACAAGTTAATGAAGGTCAAAGCTTTCCTCATCTTTTTGTCAAACACTTTGATGTCTGCTTCATTTGGCGGCCTTCTCTCATCACCTGTGACGACTTCCCACACATCTTTCTCCATCAGTATGTTTTTCATTTTGATTTTCCACACTGCATAGTTGGAAATCTCGTCCAATTTGTTACTTTCACTCAAAATGGACTCTCCCATGTTTGCCATCGCAAAACTGCTTAAAACTTCTGCCTTAGGCTAAGAACAGTATGTCGAGGCCAACAGTGATGTCAAAAGTTGAAAATAATGACCTGCACTTTTTTTCTTACCAGGCCACTCGTCTCTTTTCCACCAATTTGAAAGCCAAATCGGCGTCGCCTTCCGAAATGCACTTAGTCGTCAACTCCCAACAACACGTCCAGTGGAATGGTGAAACTACTTCTGGTGTACTCCGAACACTTTTTCCGCTGCAACCGCTCTGTTTTGCTGTACCGTACTTGCAGGTACAATCCTGGTGCCCTTCGTTTGGAGGTTATAGCCTTTCGTTTGGGTCAAAATGGGCAAAGGACCCAAAAATAGGGACTTTTCTAGCTTTTGAACTGTTTTTTCACTTTGAAGAAACTTCACTCTTCACTTGTGAAGGGACCCAACTCAACTTTCAGTATGAAAATTTTTAATGAAGTTGAAGGCCAGAATGCACTTCAATTCTTCAGGACCCTGTTTAAAGCTCATCCAATGGCTGAACCAGATCTTGTGGTTCACATTTCTCTCCCATCACAGATGCTGGACCGTTGATTCATTTGACACCTCATCCACAGGTTCAAAGTACATCTGGGCATCGAACAAAAGTCTTGCAGACGCTATGGTCTTCGATACACTATGTTGAGTGTTGCGTTGGGCGCGCAAACAGCCCGCGACTTCCCTGCGTGCGGCCGTGCCTTCCTTCCCTCAAAAATGTTGGATCAACCTCTCCTGTAGATCGTTTTGAACACGATCTGAGGCCTGGAGCAGGGTCGCCCTACTGAATTCAGTCAGAAAATTCTGTAGAAAAACGATGATTTTAGCTCAACTTGACAAAGTGGCTTTTTCACCTTTTTACCGCAAATCTGCTAGGTTAACTGTCTGGAGACAAATCTCTGACACAGACCTCAGAATCTCTCCAAGGCTCATTGACAATGTGATTAGCTTCCTTCCTGTCCTTACGGCATCCAAAACGGTGCACAAACAACGAAGAAATCACCAGTTATGTATAAAAACCGTAACCCCAAGTCCGGTTTCAATTTTTAGCTGGCTTCAAAATTGTCAATTTTTCACCAAATTTTTGCCTGTCTGATGCTATGCACAGGCTAATAATCCCTCTGCTGAGCTTAGCAAGCCTCTATAAATTAGAAACCATGCACCAATGCTTCTCTTTCCGTCTTCACCCCGCCATAAAACCCCGAACTCTCAGAAGACAATTCTCCCGAAGCTCTCTTCAACGGCGACACTGTACTGTGTACACTCCCTGTACGGCTCTGATACCAACTTAGAATTTGCTTTGCACAGGAACACAGATCATGCTACACAGTAACACAGACAGAAAATCACTCTCCTCAGCAAGCTCACATAGCAACTATATTTCTCAAAATGAAATTACACTTTACATATAGTTGTTCACTCAGACAACCCATGCATGACCCAGGTTGCCGTTGGCGAGACGCGTGTCCCGTCGACTTGCCTCGTGGCGAGGCCAACTGATCCTTATCCACTGATAGGACCCACAATATAGTAACATAGTGATTCTAACTTGATGTTCGCGAACATCTTCGTCAGGCCGAGGGCTGAAAGCTAGCAAGGCTTTGCAGACAGAAAAGTTTTGTTTCTTCAGCTCCCTCTCAAAGCATGATAGCTTTACGATCCCGAGACTGCTCCTTTGTCTCTAAAAGAGTCCTTTGTCCAGGGCTTTAGTGAAGATGTCAGCAACCATGTCTTTCGTTCCTATGAAGGTGGTCTGCATCATCTTCTTTTCAATTAGATCCCTGATCAAGTGGTACTTGATCGCAATGTGCTTTGTTTTGGAATGGAACATGAGATCTTTTGTCAGGTGTATTGCAAAGGTGTTGTCCATCTGCAAGACCAGAGGCTTGTTTCTTGTGTTGCCCAATTTGTGCAAGAACTTCCTTAGCCAAATTATTTCCTTAGCCAATTTGTCCAGGGCTTTAGTGAAGATGTCAGCAACCATGTCTGCAGCATCTTCTTTTCAATTAGATCCCTGATCAAGTGATACTTGATCGCAATGTGCTTCATTCTGGAATGGAACACGTGATCTTTCGTTAGGTGTATTGCAGAGGTGTTGTCCATCTACAAGACCAGGGGCTCATTCCTTGTTTCGCCCAATTCATCCAAAAACTGTCTTAGCCAAATTATTTCGTTGGCCATCTTTGCTGCTACAACATATTCTGCTTCCCAGGATGACCGGGCTACAACAGTCTGTTTCTTGCTGACCCAGAGAGCTGCTACTTGTGATGCGATGGTACATCCTCCTAAGACGCTTTTATAGTCGTCCTTGAGAGATGCCTAGCTAGCATCCCTGTAAGAAAGTATTCTGAAACCTGCATCAAGACAATAACACAAGCCATAATCCCTCGTTAATTGAAGATATTGCAAAATGCGTTTTGCAATCTTCCAATGTGTCGAGCTTGGATTTGTACAGAATTGGCTCATCTTGAACACTGCATAAGCAATATCAGGACGTGTGTTGTCTGCAAGGTACATCAGTGATCCTATCAGCTTCTTGTAAGGTGTGAGCTGCATTTGTTCTCGCTCTTCCTTAGTCTTTGGACAATTGTTGCTTGTCAGCACCGTCCCTGCGAGCATTGGAGTGTTTGCTCCTTTGCAGTTTAGCATCCCAAAGTCCTCTAGGATCTTCTGAGTGTATCTAGATTGGTAAAGGTATAACTTACCTCCCTTATAGTCCCTTTCAATTTGTAAGCCTAGGTAACACCTGGCTTCTCCCAGATCCACTATCTCGAAATGTTTCGAGATGTCTGCCTTTACTTCATATTTAATAATTTTGTGGCATCACAAGATGGATCAATCAAAAGGTACAATGCAAGATTGGTGGAAAAAGGGTATGCTCAAGAGTATGGCATTGACTATGATGAGACCTTTGCACCTGTGGCAAAGATGGTAACAATTCGAATCCTTATCTCTCTTGCAACTCTTTATGGTTGGGACATGTGGAAAATGGATGTTACTAATGCCTTCTTGAATGGTGAACTTGAAGAGGAAATCTACATGGCTATGTTTCACATGATGAGCCTAATCGTGTGTGTTTCCTACAAAAGAGCTTGTATGGGCTTAAGCAAGCACCAAGAAGTTGGTATGCTAAGCTCAATTCCTTCTTACTCTCTCAAAACTTCATCATCTCTCTACTTTAGATTGAATGGTACTGGTGACATCACTTTGCTTTTGATCTGTGTTGATGACATAATTTTAAGTGTGATAGCAATGAATATATAGATGACATCAAGAAGGCACTTAAAAGTAAGTTTGAGAAACAAGATCTTGGTAAGCTTCACTATATCTTAGGAATAGAGATTGTTAGGACTTCTAATTCTACTTTCATTTGTCAAGAGAAGTATTCTAACTCTATTCTAAAAAGATTTCATATGGAAAATTGCAAAGTAGTTTCTACTCCTATGGAATCAAATATAAAGCTATCTATAAGAGGTAATGAAAGATCCTTCAAGGGCATTACTCTCTATAGAAAGCTCATAGAATCTCTTATTTGGTTAACCATCACAAGATCTGATCTAAGCTATGTGGTTGGTAAACTAAGACAGTTCATGCAAGATCCTAGTGAGGCTCATTGGAAGCTAGGAAAGAGACTACTAAGATACCTCTTGGGATCTAGAGATTTTGGCATCTTGTATGAAGGATCGTCACCTAGCCTTTGTGGTTTCTCAGATTCATATTTTGCAGTGATCAAATGGATAGGAGGTCAACAAGTGCCTTTGCAATATATCTTGGAGAGGGAGCTATCTCATGGCTATCACCTACTATATCTCTATCTTCCACCGAGGCCGAGTACAAGGCATTGACAACATGCACCAAGGAGAGGATGCTATTGGATCTTCAATTGCTAGATTCTAAGAAGACACCAGTCATCTATTGTGACAACCTTTCAGCCCAAAGCTTGGCAACTAATCCAGTTTTCCATGCTAGAAGCAAGCACATTGAGATTGCTCATCACTTTGTGAGGGATCAAGTCATTGCCAAAGAGGTGGAGCTTCAACATGTCCCTTTATTGGAGTGTGTGGCTGATATCTTCACCAAACCATTGGGAAAGGACATGTATTATAAGCACAAATCTAATCTTGCAATGTGTTCAAGATCTATGTTAAAACTAGCATCCAATGTTGAGGGAGTATGAAAATTGTCAACATTTCCTAGCTAGTTTGAGGTCTAAATTGGCAATTTTTGTACATAGTTTTGGATCTAACCTTTCACAGGTGTGAAAGAGGCCTAGATACTTTTATTTTTGTATATATTTTGTATTGAAGAAGTCCCAAACTTCAGGACCTTCGAAATGACACCAAAATCATGTTATTTGGACATATAGGCCAACATTGGCTATTTTAGGCTATTGTTGTCCTAAAATTGGGTCCTAAGTTCTAGAGAGAGGAGAGAGTCTCATCTTTCTCACCTATATTAGGCTGAAATTTGTGGAGAACATGTTGGAGAAACTTATTGTATTGTTGAGAGAGATCAATAGATCATTGTCACAGTTTCTTCCTCCATTGAGAGCATTGCTTTGTGTGCAAGCTTTTGTTATGATCTTAAGAGGTTTTCAAAAATGGTAGGCTACTGTTCTAGGGCTGGTATGCTGTTGTTTTTTGCTGCCATCAGTACCTTTTATTAGTTTCTTTCGTCTCTTGAATGCTTTGTCAAGTTCATGTGTATCAAAGGTAGCATTAGGATGCTTTTCCATTTCTAGCTTTTGTAGCTTGTTGTGCAAAGATCTTAGCTAGGTATTTTGGGAGTTTGGATCCATTCAAGATCCATTTTTTTCACATGGTATCAGACCACGCATATGTTAAATTTGACGTTATTGAAATTCAAATTTTATTTTGCTAACCTCTTTGCACTACCCCAAATTGAGGTATATATGGCTTCAAGATATTTTTAACTTCACTACCTTCATGTAATTTGACTTTCACTCTCATCACATTTCTCAAATAATTGACTCATCTTCATTGGATGCAGGTATCATAGTCCCAATCCCATGCATTGCAGTCACATGAGTCCGATCGCGATGTCAATGGCAAGGACGAGGATGACTCAGCTGAATCTAATTAGGTGTTTCAATATTGTAGCATGCATGTATGTGAAATTCAGTCACGACTTAGTTTGTAATATATCTTTGTACTTGGAACATTTATGTATGAATATATATTGGCTTAAGTTAAATGTCCTTCATCAATTTTCAAGTGCATAAAATGTAACTCAATTATTTGAAAAAAAACTAACAATTATGAATAAATGATTTTGCTTACCAACTTCATAAGAAGTGGTGCAAAAGACTCATGACGTTGGCTGAAGTCCATTTTTAGGGCAGAATGGGGCCAATACACTGGCTCCATTTTTTCTAAAAAAAAAAAAATTAAATTTTCGAGCCCTCAGAATAATCCTTGGGAGAGACAAACTTTTTTAAGAGGGTCATACCGAGGGCCCTTAGAATGCCCCTCGAAATCGATATATTATCAGCATTCTTTCCAAAGATACTGAGGTCCCTTGGAATGTCCCTTGGAATAGACACTATTGTCAAGGGATATACCAAGGTCCCTTGATATATCCCTCGGCAAACACATTCTCTAAACAATAACATAATGGGATGGCGATACCTCGAGAACCGATGTAATTAACAAGGGACTGCTATCGAGGTGTACATCGATGTATATACCGAGGTTTGTAGAGTTTTTTTCTTTCTTTTTTTTAATTCTTCAAAAAAGCCTCGGTAATAAAGTAAAAAAACCTCCAGAATGTTGTAGTGAGACTGAGAAGAAAGACGTACAATTTGTATTGGTTTGTGAAAGTTGGTAAAATTAGACTAGTTATTTTTCTTGCTAGATGCCATTATAGGGTTGGATTTATGTCCACCACCACCTTCTACATATTTTTAATGTTGATTTTGAAAAATCAAAAGGCTTCCAACTCGAGTTCTGGTGAGAGGGTAACATGTGTCATAAAATGTAAGGATTGGTGTTTTGCTAGTATGCATCCAAATCCACATCTCAATGTCAAATTTAGCCCAATCACATTAAGAGGTGTAGATCATAAGGCCAATCACATTAAGAGGTGCAATATATTAGGCCCAATCATGTTTAGAGGTACAAATCACTTGGCAAATCAAATTGAGAGCTGCAACCTATGCGGTCTAATCATGGAGAGAGGTGCCAATCTTGAGGTCCAATCATCATGAGAAGTGGAATCCATGGGGTCCAATCAATCTAGAGAACGTGATATGCAAGAATTCAAGTCACTACTATATGGAAGTGAACTCTCTATATATGTACATACAACTTTTTGAGAAATAATGCAAATTTTGACTTGAAATCACTTTGGTCTATTCTCTCTCTACCCGAGAGCAAGCTGCTTAGTTTTGTGTCTCATAATAATTTTCACTTATTTTTTTCATGTGGATGTAAGAAACTTGCTTGTCTTTGGATAATTGTAACTTTGTGTGTGATTGAGCTCTTGCCTAGATTCAAAGTGTCATAGGTAGCTCTTATAAATTTGAGTTGATCCATCCATTTTTGGTAGATGTGCAATCTCACATGCGTGTTCGTCATGGTAGATCTCAAGATCCTCAAATGTGTATATTTGACATGGTTTTACAAGATGTGTTGTATAACCACAAAGTGGACTACAACCTTTTATTCACAATCTCATATGGTCTCAAATATCATTTTTTTTGTTAGAGCTACCAATTGCTTGTTAGTAATCTCAGCTTGGCTATTGGCTTCAAGGTGATAAAGAGTACTCTTTTCATGTTTAATATTCACCTGGTTAATCAAATTCTCTATTACCTTGTTTACAACATTGATTCCTCTCTTTAATACCAAACTCTCTCTTTGGCATTGCACTTAGCCACAACTCTTGCTTATGCCCATTTGGTAAAGAAGTCAATAGCAATAATTATATAGCTTTTCTCGGTAGAACACATTGGGCTTATTGCACCTACAAAGTCTAATTCCCACTTCATGGTAGATGTGCTTGTATAGCTATAGGGATAAAGAATCATGCTCTATCTTCTTTTGGGTTTGCTCTTTCGCAAATATCACAATGCTTTACATATGGGCATCTCACGTAGGCCATCAATATTCGGCCCTCAATATTTTTTGTCATGTCAAGAGGCTAGCAAACTAGCCCCACATGCATAATCATGGCATTCTTCTAGTATGAATAATGCTTCATTTTGTGTCACGATTGGAAATGGTTTCCAATGTGTTTTCTTACCATTATGTTCTTACCTTACACTTGAATATCTTTGTATGCATCACTTTCATTATTAAATTAAATTGTTAGAAAGTTTGAATATATTTGTAGGCTAGCTAAGGATAGAAGTCAATTTGAATTTTTTTTTTTTGTATCTTGAGTGTGATGACAAGGCACATTCCAACATATACCTCATAAAATCTCTTTTTGCCTATTCTTGTGATATTGTTTCTAATGCATACTTCTTTTTTATTAAATTGTCATAGAAACATTTTACATATTTTATTGATTTCATCAACTTTATGCCACATACAAAAGGTAGCATAAATGAACAAGTTCTTGGATAGGCTCCAAAAGCAAGTTGTAGAAAAATTTATAGAACACTCTCCAAAAATGAAATTTTGAGCAAGGTCTACATAAATAATACCATACATTTTGAACATAAAACCAATGCAGATCATGAATTGCAATTTTGGTCTAAATTTTTAGTCACAATTTTGAGCAAAAAAGCCTCTTTTGGAAAAAAAATAGAATAATGATTTGACATGCATCTCAACTTGCAAACCCCAATGTGGACAACAAAAACATGCAAACTTGTAGTTCATTTTAATTATATTATTCATAAGAACAAGGAAATTCATGCAATATAATATTGAATATATGTGTTGCTTAGAACTAGAGATAGTATGTACCAATATGCACTAACTTCTAATATCCTTGTTGTCTCTTATTTGTGTCTAGCAATCAGCTCACGGAAATTCAAACCTCTAGCTAGTTTTCTATTGTTTTTGTTGTAATCTTTCAACGTAAATGGGTACTCCAAATTTTGTTTTTGCAACTAATCCTGCATACTCGAGTCCATCAAGTGAATTTGTCAAACCCCAACTGTACACAAAAGATCAAGCAAACACATCATTTAGTCTATCATAAGGGCATATAGACACACAATATAACAAGAGATTAAAACAAACACATCATGTACTCTATAAAAAGTGCATATACACATATATGCAACATATACAACTATAATCTCATTCTTGTATATCTACAATAAAGCAAATCTTATCGAAAAGTTAAATATTTTGGAAACAATTTATAATTTTGAATAGATATTAGAAAGATAAGGCATGAGTAATCACATAACATAATAGAAAGCTTTGCATTACGATTGGTGTTACAGTAGAATGTTATGATGAATGCTATGCATAATGGAAATATATAATAAGTAAATTGTAAAATTGAGTTCATCTTTAGATTGGTACCTGTAGTTGTTTACAAAATGGTGCATAAATATCAAAATCTCAAGATTGGCAAACTCCATCCCAGGACAACTCCGAACGCCACCACCAAATGGCATAAATACATAAGGTGGAATATTCTCCTGGTTTCAAAAAAAGTTACAATCAAATTTGGCTTTCAGTTGCTAGCACATTCAGATTTAAAGCACCAAAAATCTTAAACCAACAAAATTACAAATATAGTCATTATCTCAAAATTTGTGTTCATCTAACTACAAAAATGGGTATACATCTAAATCTCGTGTGTTCTGACTATAGCCTCAAGACATAATTACAACCTTAAATTGTGATGGGTTGAAATAAAGTACTTCTCTGAAAAAAGTGTGCACATCAAAATCTAGTGTGTTCTAACTATAGCCGCAAGATATAATTACAACCTTAAATCGTGATGGGTTGAATTTAAGTGGTTCCTTGAAAATTTCTGAATTGATGTCAATAGAAGCTTTGTCCACAATTATGTTCCATCCTTTTGGAATTGTGTAGCCTGTAATCAAGCAAAAAAAATATTTTAACAAATTTGAAACACTTATTGCCAATGAGACAATTGGATGTCTTACATAAGCTCCATATATAATCCTTCACCCTCACACATCTGCATGCACACACACACACACACACACACACACACACACACATTAATACATATGAGGATTTCATAATTTGGTGCAATCAGTGGTCAAAAGAAATCTTACCTTCATATATTATGTCCTTTTTAGTAGTGCGAATGCTAATTTCAGTTCCAAGATGGGAAAGTCTAAGAGTTTCGTTGATAACCTGAGACAAAGAGTAAAAGTTCAAGAATAACTAGAGAAATATGAGAGAATCAAATAGCTTATTCTTGTTTTCAAGCTGTAAGTGAAAAGACACTATAGAATAGATAGTTCTTGGAAGAAGATTCACCATAGATGTACACGACATGCTCTTTGTTTTCTCCCAAGTAAGGGAAGCTTCATCTCCAACCTCTTCTTTGATACGCTTTTGTTCATCCTGCACTCAACCATCTAGTATGTTATGTCTTCCAAAGGGTTTTATTTATACTCTTGATATTAACGAGTCAATCATTAGCAAGACTAGCTTGGATAGGACCAAAATGCACTTGAAATGACAAAAGTTGTTAGAATCAACAAGACATGGTTTAATATTCTAAGCTTTGAATTCAATTGACAAGTAAGAGAATCATGAAAACAAAGAAAAATACAAACTAATCTAGCATTTTCACAAACTATTTAA
Source organism: Diphasiastrum complanatum (assembly GCA_029204225.1). Lineage (NCBI taxonomy): Eukaryota > Viridiplantae > Streptophyta > Lycopodiopsida > Lycopodiales > Lycopodiaceae > Diphasiastrum > Diphasiastrum complanatum. Next base: position 16,547 of record MU831607.1, read on the forward strand.
TTCATTATAAGTCCAATCTTCCAACTCTATGCTTGTCAGTCTAATTATTTCTATTCACAAGTTGTGTAGCACTCTATCTTGTCATCTTAGTAGTGGACTTATTCCACTTTGTTATGCTTCATCATTTCTTGAGATTTGCCTACAATTAATCCTATTACATCTCCTACATGGTGAGTAAGAAGATCTTTACACCCGGGTAAGTGTAAAGATCTATAAAAAATAATGGCTCAGCCTAGCAACCTTGCCATAATTTTATGGTTGGATTTTCCCAAGTGCAACGGTCACTAAAACGACCATTCCCCAATACTTAAACAAGGGATCTCATCCCAAAACACTTCTTTTATGATTTATTCTTATTATCTCATGTGACCCTTACATAAACCAGAGCTTTTTTGGAGGATTGCTAATCTGCAAAGCACTGATTAGAAAATCTGTTTGTATTTGAAAGAACAACTAAATTGTGAATCATGCACACTACACTACATAAATTTTTTTAACATGCTCTACACCCACGAAGGCTCTCTACCTCGGCCTCCCCCACCATTGTGACATGCCCTCACAAATAGGGGATAGATAGAGCAGTGTGAGGTCACAAAGGAACTGGGTTCCTCTAAGGGCACCTCACAACAGGGAAGGCTCTCGGATAGCCTAGAGCATTTCCACTATACTTTACATGATAAATAAATGACATACAACATATCTCCATTTCATGCCAAACAAGGAAGTATACGCCACACCTGCACTAGCTTGAGCTCATGTGGGTTGTCGGCCAACAATTGAACAATTCGTGAGAGGGTAGTTGAGGTGGTCTCATAGCCTGCGAATATAAAGAACAGTAAGTTGTCTATGATCTCTTGATCCGACAGATGTAAGTCCTGAGCGTTCATGAAGTGGGCCAAGACGTCGTCATACAATAAGCTATCCTTCCTTCTGTGTTCAATTATTTTTCTGATCTCTTCTGCCAGCTTCTTACGCGCCTGCCCATGCATCAAAACACACGGAGCTGTGAGATCAAATCCTAGCTACAAGTTAATAACCGTCTCATTCTCAGCCAAATCTCTTAAAGATTGATGTGCTGGTATCATAGACTCAACAAGGAAATTCACCTGCAAGGCCCTATGGTAGGCAGTCCCCGGAATATTCAGTGGCAAGCTAATTCCATCTTTAGCATACACTCCAAAATAATGCCTCATCTTCTCCGTTTGTTGAGATGGCTTCATACTTAGAAGGAGACCCAAGACGCTGTAGAAAGTAAACTGCGCAAAAGCAAACAACAGTAGTTCCGAAAACAGCCTGTGTGAGAGAGAGCGTGTTTATTATAGTCCCCAAAGACCGATGTTTATTAAGCATGCCACCATCTACTTCATTCTAATACCAGATACTGGATCAAATCAAGCATTGCGTAAGCATCATAAAAATGGAACTAGGAATTGATGTCCTGCTAGCTTTATAATTAAGAGGGGAGAGAATATGCCTTCTCGAATTCTTCCGACGCTGAGATTACATTGCCATCCCAAGATCTCATCATTTCGATTGATAGTTCCTCGAGTCTTCGAATGTGGTTCTTGAGAACTTTTGACTGCAGTGCTGCCATGATGACTTTTCTCATTTGCTTATGCTGGTCACCATCTGCCAGCATGAGCGACTCACCAAATAAGTCCCTCATTGATAGGGTGTTGCAAGAAGTGAGTGTTCTGTATCCGTCATTTTGGAGCAGCTTATGAGCATCGGCACCTGTGATGACCACTGTTGGGGAGAAGAAGAGATGGGTCTTGAAGACGTCGCCATACCTGTCATGGAACAAGTAAAGTTTAGAGCTGCCAGCAAAACGCTCAGAAACTACTTAAAAAATCGCTGTGGAGAAACATCACTACATGCAAAAAAGTACAAACTTTTTTCTCTTTTCTTTGAAAAGCGCAAACGTGCCGAGTTTCCTTCTCCATTCCAGAAATTCTATGGATTCTCCTATAAGGGGCCAGCCAAAAGATCCTGGAGGTACGCCTTTCGGAGCTTTACTGCCCCGTAACAGGAGCCACAACAGACTGCACAACACCACAAATGCTGCAATCACTGGCACAGAAAGTATATCACCAATCTGCATCATGTTTTTGTGCGAAAAGAGAGATACTGTTTTTTTATACTGAGATTGTGCACGTATAATCTTCTATACAAACTGCTATACAAACTGCAACAGATACCAGCAGCAGATGGTAATTTCTTTTCCTATACAGCTTTGAACTGTTATCTCATAATCTCTTGAATGAGTTACTCTTTATCCAAGTTACACAGGAGAGAATGTTCCAGTTTTCCACTCCCTCTCAAACATTTATGTCTAGACTCTATGTATCAACGTAAAGACTGAACATTTTATGCGATCCTTATAGTAAGAAGCTGGGCTGGGGATCAAAGATCTAATAATAAAAACGTCAAGCATAGTAGGCTAGTTGGGTTTGGGGTCAATGATTTGGAAACACAGCAGCAAAGATACCATTTTTTAATATTGTTTGAATTTGTCAGTCACTGTTGTAATAGACCAGATTCCAGAAAGCCGCACACGAAACAGTAACACAATTAGAGGTACATAAGTAACATTACCTCCGCGTCGTTGTTGTCGCTGTCATTGCCCTTCATGATTATGAGCCTCACCTAATTTGGGCTTCAGCTGTCATGTCACAGTGTTTGCAAAGACTGTCTGGCTAAGAGTATCTACTAACCACTCCATGCTCCGAAATTCAGGTGAGAACACTCTGCTCGGGAAACCTTTTTAAGTTAACCTCAAAAAAAAACCTGCATTTTATAAAACTTTTTAATTTTTTGAAGACTTTTATTTATAAAAGGGTTTATATGATTGTATAAAAAATCGTCAAATATTTTATGATATTGACTTTTGAAAAAACTTGCCGATTTTACTCCTATAATTTGCCGATTTATTTGAGCACACAGCACTCTTATATTGGAGCTTGCTATTTTGTCAAGGAGAAGCTTTCAAAGTTCTCCCAACTCTAGAGACTAAACTCTTAGTCTCTTGCACCTTTCATATTATCTAGATTCATCATTGTTTTTGTTCTGTTTTCAAAGAAAAGATGCGTGGCTCCTTTGGCCATGCAAAAGTCAATACCATGTGTTTACGGTCAACAGATTTTGTACAAATGTTAAGATTAAAGTCAATGTCCTAAATAATTGTCAAAGTTGTGCGCACTAAAAAAAACATTTTCACATAATTGCCATGTCTTTATTGCACGATCCCTAGGCTCTCAACTTGCATGGTGCACCAACATCGTCACCAACAATAATAATGGAATAAAGATCACCTATTTGCATTCACAAATTCATTGCATGTAAGTTCTGTTTTTCATACCTGTAAAATTTGAAAATCAGACCTGAAAAGTGAAGTTTTCATCCAAACTTCATTAGTTACACCTTTCTATCTCCTAGTTTCATGAAGATGGCAATATAGGAAAGGAATGGTAATGTAACTTAGTGTATAAAACAAGTTTTGAAGTTTTGTTTTTTTTCATTATGAAGTTCTGATTTTCAAACTCGTAAATTTGAAAATCAGATCTGAAAATTGAAGTTTTTATAAAGCTTCATTATTTTTCCTTTTCTAGACACTAGTTTCATGGATTTGGAGATCTAGAATAGTGAGAAATGTAAAAATTTTGGTTTCTTTTGTAATGACAAATAGAATGGAATTGGATTGGGATATTTATGTAAACCTTAGCTTGGAATTAGTTAATTGAAGTTTACATAAGGATTTGGTTTTCATTTTTGCTTTGGATTAAGGCAAAGGTAGCTTGTTGTTGTTGTTCTCTTAAGCTTGGATTGAGCTTGCAAATAGTAGGCTTGGATTGAGCTTACAAATAATAAGATTGAATGAGTAGAAGTAAAATGCTTTTTATTTGCATTGGATGTAAGAATTAAAGCATTTCTATCATTCTAATTTGAGCCCTTGTTGTTATATATACATAATAGGAAAACACACAAGCAACACCAATGGATCAAACCAATGATAACTGTAATTTGCAGAGACAAATTGCTCCTAAGAAATAAAGATTTTCCCAGCTTCCAACCCATATAGACTTTGATGATATAGAATTATCAATGATCAGTATTCTTTTAGAATATTGTATGAATTTATTGCTTTAATGAATTGAGTAACAGGCATTGACACCTGTAGAACTAAGAATCTTCGATGAACCATGTTTGATGGTATTATGAACACTGATCTTTCTTTTAAGGGATGTGCAGGTACAGCTTGGTATCAGAGCTATGGTTTATTTTGTCGTGAACTTGATGTGAAGACTTTGTATGTTTATGCATGGCAGAAGAACACAAAGCTCCACCCGGTGTTTAAGAGGCCTTGTGCAACAAAAAGCAAGAACTGCCTTGAAAAGATCAAGATGACCAAGACTCCTACTAGGCCTAAGGAAGAACCAGATGACCACGAAACACTGGAAGCCTACTTGTGGAGGACTAGAAGACCATGCTTATCAAGAACGTACAACCGGAGTCTAGTTTCGGCCATAAAATCATTGGAGGCCGTACTAGTAAAACAGAGGGAGAATTTCTTAAACCATAAAGATTGTCCACTAGGACCACAAGAGTGTTTGAGATGTAGATCTCAAAATACTTTAGAGAAAAACATCAGATAGGATGTTAAATCCTAAGTTGTTTTTAAGAAAGATTTTAATTCAATACTATCAGTACTTTGCTTTGAATGTTTTGAAGATGTGAGTTATGTGATCTAAGCTTTTAGTAGCTTAGTGAACGACATGTAATGTTAGTTTATACTTGTTTGCATACTTAATGCGAAAGTAATCCTTGATGATCGGATGAATTGGAATGGACCCAGATTTCAAGCATCTTTTGAAATCATGAATAGGAGGTTAAACCTCCTAAGACATTATGTAAAACCATGACTAGTATGAAAACATACTAAGGAGGAACGGGGACTGAAAATTTTAAGACCACTTCACCTTATGCCATTCCTGAATCTAGAAAGAAACAATTTTTACTATGAAATTGTTTTTGAGCAATCTAAAGCTCAGGATGAAAATGAAATGATTGGATCTACCCGAGACTAATTCAGTAAGCTAATTCTGAATTCATAGATTAAGAGATATGAGCTAGATCAAGGAAGAAAAGACTCTTCACCCAAAGCTGATCTTACATATAAGATCAAATCTGAGAGAAAGAAATAAACATAAACACAGTTTGGTATCAGAATATCTAGAATTTCTTAAACTGATTTAAGACTCTTAGTTGAGAAATTTTCGTTGAGGACAACGCTTTATGCGTTTTTGCATTCTTTTTCATTCATGGCACCTTATGAAGGAGCCAAAAAGTCCATCTACACAACAAATGATCATGAGTGTGCTATTGAAGGCATGGGGATTATACCCTTAAAGCTTTCATCATCAAAAGTTCTTTCTCTCTCTAAGGTACTTTTTGTTCCTAAGTTAACAAAAAATCTTATTAGTGTTGGGCAATTGCTTGATAGTGGACTAGATGTGAATCTCAACGTTGGTACATGTACAATCAAGAAGCATGGTGAGATCCTTGCATTTGGGTCTAGATATGGTGGAATCTACAAACTTGATGACAAAGAGTATGCTAACTCTTGTGATGGTGCTTCTGATTCTCATATTTCTTTGGAGGAACTATGGCATAGAAGGATGGGGCATCCTAACTATAATTCTATGATTTCCATGGTCAAGAAAGACAAAGCTATTGGCTTGCCTAATCTTATCTCCAAGAATTTCAAGCCATGTGAGGCTTGTGCCATATCTAAGTCTCATAAGAAGCCTTTTTCAAAGTCATCTATCAAGACTACACATCCATTAGAGCTCATACACTAGGATGTGCACTTCTCATCTTCAAGGAGCAAGGGTGGTGCTACTTGATTTGTAACTTTCATTGATGATTTGACAAGATTTACTTGGTTGTATCTTCTAGCATCAAAGTCTATGGTTTTTGACTATTTCTTAAAGTTCAAAGCTCTAGTTGGAAAGCAATTTTCATACAATATCAAGATTTTTAGATCTGATGGAGGTGGTGAGTACACTTCCAATAAATTTCATGATTATTGTGAGCTTGAAGGCATCAAAAGGGAGTTTTCTTGTGCATATACACCATCTCAAAATGGGGTGGCTGAAAGAAAGAATAGAACCTTGTGTGAATGTGCCAAAACCATTAGAATTGAGGCATCCTTGCCAAAAGACTTTTGGGGTGAGGCCATCAATTGTTCAAACTATCTTTGCAATCGACTTCCTCATATTGCACTTGGAGGAAAGTCACCATATGAAGAACTTTATTTGAAAAAAGCTAAGGTTGATCACCTAAGAGTATTTGGATGCATATGCTTTGTCCATATTCCCTTGGAAACGAGAAAGAAGGACGATCCTTGTGCAAGCAAAGGAGTAATGGTTGGATATTCATCCAACAAGAAAGCCTATCGAATCTACATGCTCTCTACTTCTAAAGTAATTGAAAGTAGAGATGTAGTTTTCCATGAAGAAGAAAAGTCCAATCTTGGAGGGGCCGAGATCAAGCAACCTCGAAATCTATCACCTTTTGTTATTGAAGACAATCAACATATGGAGGGGTCGAGATTTGAAGATGAAAGTCCTCGGATTTTCACTCCTAGAAGCTCCATGAGGGAGAGATCCGAGCCTAAGAGGCTCACTTATGATGACAAAGGAAAACAAGTGGATCTTGTTTCCACTTATGCTTATTTTGTTTCTCATGAGGAGCCCAAAGATGTCCAAGAAGCCCTCAATACCAAGGAGTGGTATGAGGCCATGAAGATTGAATATGATATCTTGATCACCAACAACACATGGGAGCTAGTGGATCCACCACCTAACATGCACATCATTGGATGCAAGTGGGTGTTCAAAATCAAGTACAATCATGATGGCTCCATCAACAAGTACAAGGCAAAATTATGTGCTAAAGGCTTTGCACAAATATATGGCCTTGACTATGAAAAAACCTTTGCTCCTGTAGCAAAGATGGTGACAATATGCTTTTTTGAATGGCTATCTTGACGGGGAGCCTCAAGGATTCATCAAGGATAAATCTAAGGTGTGTTTGCTATTTAGAAGTCTTTATGGCTTAAAGCAAGCACCAAGACCATGGTATTCAAGACCCAACAACTTTCTACTCTCATTAGGATTTGTGCTTAGTGACTATGATCCTTCTATGTACTAAACAAGTTTGATGCTAGTAGTATTGTCATTCTTCAAATCTATGTAGATGACATTATTCTTAGTGGAAGTTGTTTGATGTTAGTTCAAGAGACTAAACGCGTCGATAACGGATTTGCGCACGCGTCTTAGTCCACGTCATCATTGTCAGTACGGACATTCCACGTGGAGTATTCTTTTATTTGTCAATCTAGATATGTCTTTTCTATGTTGAGAAAGTTCAATATGCAAAATTGTAAAGGCATAGATACTCCCATGGAGCAACATGTAAAAGACCCAATCAAAGGTGATGAAAGATCCTTTGAGGACATCACACTTTATAGGAGTCTTATAGGCTCCTTAATTTGGCTTACTATCACTAAACCCGATTTGAGCTATTGTGTGCGCAAATTGAGTCAATTTATGCAAGATCCTAAGATCCAACATTGGAAGATGACCAAGAGAGTTCTAAGACATGTATCCTCTCAAGATTATGGTTTATTGTACAAGAATGAAGATCTAACCATTGTTGGCTATTCGGATTCCGATTTTGCAAGTGATAAAATGGACCAAAAGTCCATTAATGCATATACTATCTTTCTTGGAAGCAATCTTGTGTCTTGGCTTTCAAAGAAGCAAGATACCATATCTCTATCTTCTTGTGAGGCCGAGTACAAAGCACTCACTACAACAACTAAAGAGGTGCTTTGGATCAAGAGGTTAATCATAGAGCTAAAGTGCATCAAAGAGAATGATCTTCCCTTGATCAAGTGTGACAACATATCGGCCCAAGCATATAGAAGTGGCACACCATTTTGTAAGGGAAAAGCTCATTGGAGGTGAAATCAACTTGGAACATGTCGACACATCTTCATGTATTGTTGATCTTCTCACAAAGCCACTTTGCAAAAGTGCCTTCACAAAGCATAGATCTAATCTTGGTCTTATCTCAAGATCAATGCTTGATCCACATTAGATACCTTTTTAGGAGGAGTGTTGAAATATTGGAAAAATCTATCTAATGTTGTAAATAGGGGTCCTAAAAAATGCCAAAGATGAATTAAGCTCTTAAGGCTTAGTAAAGGCCCAGCTTAAGATAAAATATTCAAGGTAGGTAGAAGTAGAAACTCGAGCTACCATAGGAATTGCCATTTGTACTTTGCATGCCATATTTAATGCATGAAGAAACTAGGTGTGGGGTCGAAGATCTCTCGTAGTATAGTCTTTCCGCCTTTCAACAAAGGTTAGATCATTGGATAGGTACCTAACTAAGCATAGATGCTACTTTTAGTTAGTTTCCTACTTTCTCCCTTAGCTCTACTCACCAATATACTACTCCTCTTTAACTCTACTCCTCTACACTAACATTCATCATGGTCTTGGTTGAAGAGAAGGAATGGAGAAGAAGAGATTGAGAAGGGAAGAGAAAGAGAGAGAGATAGAGAGTGAGGGTGGAGGTTAGCTCAAATGCACATTGTACTTGCTAAAGGAGAAACTTAAATTATTGAAACCAACAAGCATAAACTTGAAAGCAAATGGAAACAACAAGAGCAATAACAAGCATTGAATTGCAAATGAGGATGCTTCTCTTCCAAAATTGGTAGAGTTTCCTCCTTCTCATTAAGCATCCAAATAGTGTACAAATGGTGCCTTTTTATAGAATGGGGAAGGCCCTTGCCCCTCAATCTTATTGGCTAATATCTACAATGATCCTATCCATTCATCTTGGACCCAACTTGATCCAAGGGTCCACAAAAGGTACATTAGAAATCACAAAATTCATGTGAGTCCCAATTTGGACCCAGCTCTAAAAAGTAATCTGTAAGTTTAAAAATGACATTGGGCCTCTAGTTCTATTTTAATTCCAAGGCCCAAGTCAAGTTTATTTTATTTACAGCTTTAATTGCGTGCTCATTGGGCCATGGGCTTATACACGCAGGATGCCATGCCCTCACAACACATTTTATTGGAGGATTTTATTTACCTACACTTTGTTGGGAATACCCCCGACAGGACCCACGACCTGAAGTAGTGTCGGTCCCTTGGCACTCTGCCGGTTTAGTATAGCATTCTCTTGGACCACCTGTAGCGCAGGCATCCCAAAGGGAGCCGGGAACCACGACTTAGCTTCCCAGCCTTCAACTCTTGCCATCCGAACCCACTTGACATACAAGCAGCCAACTCGCCAACAACGATCAGACTTAACCAACTTGAAGTTCCGAGGACCAACATTGAGATCCAACCCGGCGCCATGCCAGATCGGGGGTCCCGATGTGGGTGACTTCCCTCCAAGCAAGCCGCCCGACATACATCAAACTTAACCAACTCGAAGCTTTGTTACAAACGAGTAACATCCATTCCAAGCAAGCGGTCTGACTTACATCAGACTTAACCAACTGAAAGCTTCGTCACGAGCGCTGGAAGCCAACCTGGCGCCTCGCCAGACTAGACAGCCATAAACAGGTAACATCCACCCAAGCAAGCCATCCAACTCAACCGACAGGTTAGAGCCCGTTCCCCAAGAGCTTAACCCATTCACGTTCATGCAAGGCACACTCAGAACCACAAGCCGCTACAGATATGGAAACAACCAGTTCCTGGACCAAATGGTCCCGACAGCATACCGCTGGCGCCACGGACCGAATGGTCCCGTGAAAGCGGCCTTACAACTGGCGCTTTTACCGAACACTGAAACCCAGAAGGTAATCAGAGTCAGTTTGAGGAAAATCCCACTTTATTGATAAATCTGAGAAGGTTACATTTCAAGTGTGTGACCGACCCTAGTCTCCGGGGCGCTAGCATGCCAAGGCGAGAGCCATGACAACATTCCAGCAAGGGAGGCTGAGACTTGGTTGGAGCTCGCCCTGAGTCGCAACCCGCACTCCCCTATAGTATTGGTGTGATTCGGCACCCCCCCTCATACCAAGCACTCTACCCAAGCTGGTAAAGCACGTTTTTCTCTCTCTAGGATTTTCTCTTTCTAGAAAGTCATTTTCTCTCTCTAGATTTTATTGATCCCCAGGCTTCCTTTAATCATGCCTAGATCGTGTGAGGTGATTGCACATCGATCTGAGCTCTCTGGACTTCGCTAGAACCGATCAAAGATTTTCAGCCATAGGAACTTGGCGCCGGCTGGATTCTGGTCACAGTGGCGCCGGGAGCGGCGCCGGCGCCGTTGGCGCCGGGAGCAGCAGGGGCGCTGCTGGCGCCGGGGACATAGCTGGCGCCGATGGCGCCGGAAGTAAAGCTTGTAAAGGTAGCTTTACAACATCCATCCCACCTTTATAAAATCTGATGTCCTCATCAGATGTCAGATTAAAGTAAAGGTGTCTCCCAATTAAAATAACTATACATTTAAGCTACTTGGCACAGTACTCAATTTACTGGCCACTTTTTATTAACATTGAAGCTGGCACACCACAAGTCGGAGGCTCAGCTCTTTGTACTGAAAAATTACATAACTTGAAAATATATCTTTGTCTGGAAAAAGCGTAGATTTGATATTGCTTTCGTAAAACCCGAGAACCTTATTAACTGGTGACATAGGCCTTTCTTTGAAATGTTCGCCCCTGTCGCTTCTGACTTTCGACTTTGGAACTCCTTTGAGCTCCTGATTTGTCCTTGATGCACTTTGTGTTGAGCTCCCTGAGCTCCAGATTTGTTCAGTTCCGCACAAGTATCAAGGCTCCCTGAGCCGAAGGATTTATCGTTTGATTGCACACTTTATGGTCCACTTCGTGCCTTGTTGCTTCTGCACCTTGATTTCTCTCCTTGTCCCAGCCTGATCTTGATACTTTTCCATCTTGGCTCTTTAAGGTAGGCAAAGATTGAGTACTCCGCAATGCACCTCTCACTTAGCTTGAAGTAGCTCTTTGAATCAGCCCAAATGTAACCATTGACCTCGTGGAAAGCCAAAGGATCGCACCAGTTTGATCCGCATTCGAACTATCTCTTTGCGTTTGTTTGAAGCACCATGTCCATCGCGCAAAACTTGACTTTCACAATTCCATCACTGGTCAGTTGCCTCACAGTCAAAACAAGAAGTGTACATCGAGCTTGGCTTCAAGTAGCTCTCTTTGAATCAGACACATGCACCCAGAGTTTGCACTAGTCCGATCTCAACGCGAACTGTCCCTTAGCGTCCGTTCGAAATACCAAGTCTCTCATGCAAGACTCAACTTTCTCAGTTCCTTCATTGATCAGCTGCCTTACACGTAACACAAGCCAGCGTACTCATATGTTTCCTCATCATTGCTGGTCCAGAGAAAGCCTATAACAAACTTTCCTTTCCACAACAAAAACTTGTCAACTTATTAGGTCCAAAGTTCGCCAGTCTCCTCGTGTGAGTATGGCTAGGTCACCTTGAATTTGCCCCCATTTTGATCAACTTTAATTCAAAATTTGCCCCAAGAGAGAGGTGTGTGTGATAGTTCCCCTCCACTTAATAAATGAGCTGATCGGACTTTAGAGTAGAGTTCTTCGGACAAAAGCCTTTCCAACACTTTGCTTCCCATCTGCTAGGATTATGGCTCGATCCAACTTGTTGCCAATCTCTGAAGAGGATCCTAGTCCTTTCCCCTTTGAGGAAAAACCCAACTGATACTGGATATCACCCATGCTCAGTGAGTTTCAGTTCCGAAGGTGGCCGTCCCAAAATGAAGACCAACTGCTATAGAAGATCTCCCCTGAAATGGCCCTTTCCAACTTTTGACTTCCTGCTTGCGTCTGGTGGGCGTTGTCGCAAATGAAACTAACCCAAGAAACAGGCTAGTCATCCATCCTTTGCAAACATTGAGTCATTTCGTTGTCGTTCACGTGCGAGTACTTGAACTGCAAATCCGCCGCACAGATTCTGGATATTGCCCATGCTCAGTGAGTTTCAGTTCCGAAGGTGGGTGACTTCCCTCCAAGCAAGCCGCCCGACATACATCAAACTTAACCAACTCGAAGCTTTGTTACAAACGAGTAACATCCATTCCAAGCAAGCGGTCTGACTTACATTAGACTTAACCAACTGAAAGCTTCGTCACGAGCGCTGGAAGCCAACCTGGCGCCTCGCCAGACTGGACAGCCATAAACAGGTAACATCCACCCAAGCAAGCCATCCAACTCAGCCGACAGGTTAGAGCCCGTTCCCCAAGAGCTTAACCCATTCACGTTCATGCAAGGCACACTCAGAACCACAAGCCGCAACAGATATGGAAACAACCAGTTCCTGGACCAAATGGTCCCGACAGCATACCGCTGGCACCACGGACCGAATGGTCCCGACGGCATACCGCTGGCGTCCCGGGATACGACCCTCAGCTATGTGCCAAGTTAAAAATTTTGAAAGCGGCCTTACAACTGGCGCTTTTACCGAACACTGAAACCCAGAAGGTAATCAGAGTCAGTTTGAGGAAAATCCCACTTTATTGATAAATCTGAGAAGGTTACATTTCAAGTGTGTGACCGACCTTAGTCTCCGGGGCGCTAGCATGCCAAGGCGAGAGCCATGACAACATTCCAGCAAGGGAGGCTGAGACTTGGTTGGAGCTCGCCCTGAGTCGCAACCCGCACTCCCCTATAGTATTGGTGTGATTCGGCACCCCCCCTCATACCAAGCACTCTACCCAAGCTGGTAAAGCACGTTTTTCTCTCTCTAGGATTTTCTCTTTCTAGAAAGTCATTTTCTCTCTCTAGATTTTATTGATCCCCAGGCTTCCTTTAATCATGCCTAGATCGTGTGAGGTGATTGCACATCGATCTGAGCTCTCTGGACTTCGCTAGAACCGATCAAAGATTTTCAGCCATAGGAACTTGGCGCCGGCTGGATTCTGGTCACAGTGGCGCCGGGAGCGGCGCCGGCGCCGTTGGCGCCGGGAGCAGCAGGGGCGCTGCTGGCGCCGGGGACATAGCTGGCGCCGATGGCGCCGGAAGTAAAGCTTGTAAAGGTAGCTTTACAACACCACCTCTGGTGGATCAGAAGCCTGTAACGTCTTCCATGAAGTTGAGACGGTCCAGTTTCTTCGAGTCCTTTGGCGTGTGGATCCACCCATGCTTGGAATCGTTTCTTCCAGGGATCTCCAAGGAATGCAGCTCGGTAATATACGCGAGCGACTGGCAGCTGGTCTAAGTCTCGGGCGTAAGTGGTTGTCACGCGAACTGTGGAATCGGGTTAATTGATGTAGTGACTGGCGAATGCGGAGAGAGCCCTTCTAGCGTCTACATCCGTAGTCCACCCATACTCGGATTTGATGATTGGACAGTTGGAATTGTGCAGTGTGATCTGGTCCAGAGAAGTGCCACATTCCACCCATTTGGATCTTCTTGGACATGGCAGAAAATGTGCGTTCACCCATAATTGTTGCAGACTCGTCACATAAGCCCTGATGGCCGCAGGGTCTCTCTCAAATAACTGCTGTCGCCACTCCGGTTGTGGTTGGAGGGCAGGTAAGGCTTGCAGTTCTTTTTCCTTGATGGTCTGAGCTGAGAATGATATCTGTCAGCTGTCTCTTGATGACTCATGGGGATATCTGGATAAAAATTCATTGATGTTATCCTCCACGGACTTCGATCTTCGGAAGGCCCGGCTGGCAGATATCGTACGCGATCCTCTGGATGATGTTGCTTGGCCTTGGCTGGTGGTTGCGCCTTGGCTCTGGTCTCGCGTCTCAGCAGCCACATCTGTCTGTCTTTGGTCTTGGCCTTCGGACCCTTGATCTGGTTGAAATCCCCTTGTTGTCTGCTGGCTCTGATCTTGGCTGGTACTAGCCTGTCCAGCGTCAAAATTAGGTGGCGGTGGAATTACCACGAGGGTGGACTGGGCCTTCATTTTCATGTATTGTTGGCACACCTTGAGGGCTTGCTTGGCCTGGGCGAGCTCTTGCGTTGCGCTTGTCCGATACTTATTGAACTCCGCCTGGTAGCTGTTGTGGATTTGGCTATAAATCTGCACCTGATGCTATAGAAGATTCATCTCTGATTGGAAAAGCGGCCTTGTGTCCGGTGCAGATTGAACTAACAAGACGAGCTTTTTGTCTTGTAAGGCTTTGACCTCCGTCCTCAGATGCATGTTCTCTGCTTCCAAAAGTGTAAGTTGCGCCTGGATGGGGTCAAGCCGTTGGGATGCTTCAGCTTGAAGCTCCCGCACCTTTGTGGAGGCCTCAGTCAGCGCTTTGGAGAGGCTTTGAATATATTCGTTTAGGCCCTCCTCCTTCTGCTGCAGCTTGGCAATTTCCCGGTGCCCTGCTTGTTTGTGTTGGTGAGCTAGAATCAGCTCTTGCTGCAGCTTGGTGAGGTCTGCTTGCAGCTATGTATTACTCGTTGTCAAATGTAGTACCCTGCTTTCCAAAATAGCTTTGGCCGCTACCGCATCCAGGATGTATTTTCCTAGAGTCTGGTACACCGTCGTTAGATCCGTGGGAGCAACTGGTACACTGGCACTGGCAGGGGCTTGTGTTGTATCAGCTCCGACAACTTGTGGAATTTCGTCGTCATTGTCTTCGATCAGATTTTCATTTGTCCTGATGCCATCTGGGGCGGTAGGGTCAGTTCGATGATACAAAAATTATTTGTACAAATGCATCATCAGGCAACGGTTGGCTGCCCTCAGCAACCTTTGTTGGCGAAGCGGGTGGGGTGTGAGAAACAACTATGGAAACATGGGTGAGGACGGTTTGTCCGAACGAGAGGATGGGAGGAACAATGGGGAACTGAAGGGTGGTGTGGAGTATGGAAGAAGGTGAGGATGGAGCAAAAAGTGTCTGGCGTGGGGGTGAAAAGTTGATAACTTGCATCCATGTCAGAGTGTCGGGGGACAATTGTGAATTAGAAGGATTGAATGTGAGAGGAACAACGGTGGTGGCAGGAGTGATGGAGGATGTGATGGTGATGGATGGAGTAGTGGACACTGGAAGAGAAGTAGGAGTGGTATCAACAGAAGAAACGAGGATGGAGACAGAAATAGATGTGGATGGAACATGAAGAGAGGTAGCGACAACATAAATTGGAGTGGGGGGTTGCACGGAAGAAGAAGTGACGGTGGTTGATGGAGTAGTTGGTGCGGCAGTGGTTCGGGTAACAGGTGGAGATGTGGATGTAGAGGCAGCGCCACGCATTTGTTTGCTGGCCGTTGTGTTAATGACTGTAGATTGGGAGGAGGTAGATGCTTGAGATGGTGGATAAAGGTTAGTATGTGGCACAAGGGTAGACAGGAGAGATGAGCGTTGGAAACCGTGCACTTTCGCCTCGAGAAGTGCACAGACAAAGTTACACAGCAGGGGGCCTGCTGCGATTTGCTCACGGTTGTTGGGTTTGATGGAGTTTATTAGTTCTTGAATAAGGAAGCTATGCCAGTCGTATGGTACAATGGAGGGGTTAGGAAATTTCAGAAAGGATTCCACTATCTGACTCAACAGCATAGAGTGAATTTTGTCCTTGCAAAATGTTGAAATAACCAAAAAGTTATTCAACAAATGTGCAACCGTCTGAATGACGGGTTCCGTGATAGCTTCTATTAGGTAACCATTGTTAGTTTGGATGGGAATATCTGGTGTGGTTTGGGTGATGAATGGTTTGATCAGAGCTTTGGCATGGTGATGGGAGATGGGTTGACGATCACTGGACATAATGCCAACGGTGACCATCGAGTCGGCGTTAATCCTGACCTTGTACGTGGTACCTTGGTACAGGAAGTGGAAACGAGCCTTCTCTCTCTCTCTCTCTCTCTCTCTCTCTCTCTCTCTCTCTCTCTCTCTCTCTCTCTCTCTCTCTCTCTCTCTCTGTGTTGGGAATTCTAGGAATTCTATCAAAGAAAAAGGGTATCAATTTTAGTTTGTTGCTTATGTTGCATTTTGTAAATTTCTAATGTCTTCCTAAATTTTTATATGTACATGTCAATGTGCTATCTCTCCTGGGTTAATTTTTTCTAATTTCATGGGCTTAATCGTTGGGTATGTGACTCACTCTTCCCCAATGTAATCCTCCAAAATAAGTACTGGTCTTGGAGCATAGTGCTCTTGGCATCATGCTATGTTTAGCAAGAACAAAAAAAAAGTAGATGGCCTTCTAAGACATGATTCTCAATAATGGTAGCATACATGGATGGACTATCCATATTGTTGCAAAATTTTGTTGGTCCTCATATCCAATACACCTAATATTTTATCCATTCACGTGAACCTTATCTGAGTTTGCAATTTTATTGTGTTTCGGATAATGATTTTTTTTAATCATTTCTACCTTTACAATGAAGCTTTCTATCTACTACAAGTGTATAAAATATCAATGACAATTTGCACTTTGTTGATATTCCTTTAAAACTAGGTGTTCATAATAGTCATTTGTGTGAAGAAAATCAGATCACAAAGACTTAATTATGCCCTTTGATCTTTGGCTTAGTAGGAGAGCACATCTAGCATCATTAAAAATGAAGAAATCAAGCATCTACTACACATAGAAGATGAAAACTCAATAAGAACTTGTCAAAATCACTTATGTATGATAATTTATTGTTCATGTCCATACAATGGCCATACAAATATAGTACTCACACGTGGGAACTTATACATATAAAAAAAATAGCATTCTATACACCATAATCCACTAAATCATCACAAATATGCAAAAAATGGATGTAGAACCCAAAGAGATATCTTCCATAAAAATGAATGAGAGAAGAAAAAAAGAGATGAATTTGTCCCACACTTGTATGCCTACTTTTAACAGTCTCTTGTCCTATTTGGATGCTCTTACTAAAGCTTATCAACTTATGGAAGGTTATAGATCTCCTCCAAACCTAGATCTAACATGACTAGATTCAATGCATCTCTACTAACCAATTAGAGGAGGTCCAAATTTGACCTTATCAACTTGCCTAAGTTGCCAAAAATAGTAAATCCACTATTCTTAGGCCTTATTAACTATATAAAGTCTATCTCTAAGTTGAAAATGCATATTGGCCTCAAAATTGCCAAATAAACTCAACATGAAACTGAACCAATAAATGTTACCAACAAAAGTGTGATGACGAAAGCATCAAGGACTCCAACGAAAGCATTAGAGAAACTTAGAGCCTGATGAGGGCCTTTGACAAAGATGCTTTTTAATTTTTTTTTCTTATTTTTGTTGCCATGTGGACCAATTGAAACCTTAGCTTTGGGGTTCTACGTAACGTAGAATTTTTCAAATATAAATAAAATAAAAACTTTTTAAAAATATTGTTGTTTCGTCGCGCAGCATGTGGAAATGCTATTGGTTGATGAGGCCTGTCCTTCCAGCTCATCACTGCCCAAAGAGACCCAAAAATATTGAAAATGAATATGACAGATGGTTGAAATGAGAAAATCGATGTACCGTTATTGTATATGCATTGTCAAACCATGGTTAACAGGCTTAACCAGAGTTAATTTGTGGCGCCAAATAGATCAGTGTTTCAAATTTTTGCCAACATTTTTTCTCAGATTCATGGCTTTTTGTCTATGCAAATTTTCAAATTCATAGCTCATTGTTTCATATTCTTGCATGCAAATTACAAATGGCACCATCAAGGAAGCCGTGCTCCTCAATCGACTTTGTGCTTCTATTCAACGAGGCAGATGATAATGGATCATGGGTGCCAAGAAAATATTCAAAAAACTCTTGGGTTTTGATGCATCCATCATCAAGAGGAGCATTTTGAAAAAGAAAAAGGTCAAAACTATCATTTTGATCTTATTGGAAGGCCAAAATTTTGGATTTCTGAACATCATCAGGAGGAAAATCTATTTTTGAAATTCTAGTCCAACATGTATATATGCATTCAAAGATAAATGTGCAAGGATTCAACCGTCAGGATCGCAAAAAAAGCAACTGTGAGTATTGATATTTTTGATACTTTGATTTTTGTTATTAATAAATATCTAATAGTATACTTGCCAATCTGATCATTTTTCTCTTGCAGATTTATATCCATCCAACATAAATGAATGGGAGCCGAGTGGATTTTTAGTAGGTGTGTTAGATGTTATTCACATTGATATTGGACAGTTACAATATCGAGGTAGAACTGCAAAAGGTCTAGCTGATAGTGGGATCTTTTTTTATGAATCAATGTACATTTCTGATACAAAAGAAAATTTTGGACAAATAGTACCAATTCCATTACCTAGTTTTGAAAGTGATGAATGGATTGCACTAGATGCTACAGTTTCATAATCATTTCGTTGCAAGATATATAATGATGTAAAAAATTCATTAAAAATGAGCACGGGATCAAAAACAGTCAGATTGAGTTGGTTTATTTCCTTGGATATATTTGTAGATTTCTTTTCAAGTGTCAATGTACACAAAACCCTAACGATGTTTGTATGCAAAAATTTATCAGATAGTTTATTATCTGAACTTATGGATGAAGGTTGGGACAAAAGATCAGATGGAGAAATAGAATGCATAATTAAAATGTCTTCCATGTGCTTCTGTTATCAAATTGAAAAACAAATGTTGAGCTTATGCTTCCATTATCAAAGATGGAAAAAAAAGAAAGGTAAATGGGTGCCGCTCGATCAAGACTTGGAAGCCAATGGACATTCAAAACGAATTTTAAAAAAAAATTATATACAATGATGTCGTTTTGACATGTGTTGAGGTGGAAGAAGATTGGAGTCTAAACTACATCCGGCAGGAACTATTGCTCCTACAAGATGATGTATTTTCAGACTTCAGATTCATTTTCAATGGTAAACTCGTAAGTAACTATAGACACTCGATCTTTTATGAATAGTTTCAATCAAAACTTTCTAATACAAACTCTGTACTAATTCTAACTGCTTCCTGCCACGCCTACGGCCAGTACCAGGGGGAACACGAGAATGGAATAGCTGTACAGTGGTGATGGCACGGGCGGTGGATTTGGTCCTGGTCATCATTCTCAGAAGAAGAAAATTAACAAAAAGAAGTTTGAACAAAACAAAAGTGGATGAAAACAAAAAATACGATGAAAGGGCGCTTGAGATCGATACCAGAACTGAATCGGTTTCGAGCGCAAGATCTACACAGATTATTTGAAGAAAAGAGATGCACGCTCAAAAGTGATATTGCACTACCAGCGGTATCAGACTCGAGCGCACTGTGGGAGGGCGGAAGCTTGAACGGTGAAAGAGTGCGCTTGAAAGCGATATCGGGAGCTAAAATCGAAAATTTTGCGAAAAAAAATGAAAATTTCGAGGACTTATATATACGAAAGTTTTGCACGTGTGAAAAGACGGCGAAGACACGTGTCGTTAGATTATTGGGCCACGTGGAATGTTCGTACTGACAATGATGACCCAATTATGAAGCCACGTGGACTGAGACACGTGCGCAAATTCGTTATCGACACGTGTCATTCTCGCATGTGACAGATGTCAGATCAATCATTCTAGGTACGGTGCATTTATTTTGACCAATCACATGTCGACGCGTGTTTCTTCGCCACTCTTCCACATGTGCAAATATGTTTTTATAAATAGGTCTTTTTCGACTCAGATTTTCACGCAAATTTACAATTGCTTTGTCAGATATCGATTACAAGCGCACCGCTTGCTCTCATTACCTTTCGTTGACTATTATGCGCCTAGATCCGATACTGCATCGCCCGATATCGCATTCAAGCGCGCTTCGCATCCCTTTTTTTTCTGCTCTGTGTTCTTGCGCTCGGATCCGATACTTCAACTTCAAATATCTCTCTCGAGCGCACGTTGCCTTGACGTGCTTGTCTAACCTGCGGTTTGTGCTTGAGAGCGATATTTGAAACTTTAGTTATGTTATTTTTGTTCAAAATGTCTAATTTTGAATCAAGTTTGCTTTCTTTTTTTAATGAATTTGGTATTATTGATAGGTTGGACTATTTCAAATCCCTTTTTTCTCCTTTTCTTTTTATTCTACCTTCTATAACCGAGGGCTCTGGTGTGGAGGCATTTTCTGAGATATATCTCAGATTTAAGTCCTTGCTCAGCACTCCGTTATTCGGATCTCAAAATAAGGACATGATTCATTATCAGGACCTGGTGGCACTCGACAAGCATATCTATAAAGCTAAGCTTGACAGAATGTTTACCAAGTTACATAATGATTTCAAGTCTGTAGATGAGTGCCCAATTCATAATAAAAAATGCAGATTTGTTGATTTTTAGTCTGCTTTTGTTTTTTTTTCCTTTTGTTAAATATTTTTGAGGATTCGGAGGCTGTGCCCTCCACCTCCGAAGCAGCTTCTTCTAGTGGTACAAAGTCAAACCAATTCATGATGTCTCATGACACACATGGTGGGCATGAACTTTCAGAAGATTTGTTGTGGAAGGCGCCGAGGGGTAGAGGACATTTTGCCCGACGATTTGATCCATTACGGAATGAGTATCATGGTCTTGTTTTTACACGACCATTATAAAACCGAACTGTCATCTTAAAAAAAATGGAATCAACCTATGAAGAAACATAATTGTAATTTTTTTCCCCTATGGGATGGCATGATTAATTTATACACATTTTGCTTTTTAAGCAATCTGAAAGTGGGTATAAAATGTCACACGTGTGACTCATCAAATTTCAACATTGATAGCTACCCATTATACGTTTTCTTGATAGTTGCTCCCACCCACGTTCTCCAAAGGGGGTTGGACCTTAGACTTTTTGAGAAAGAAAAAAGCCTCAATTATCAATGCCAACGAAAGGTCAATCAGTGACAACAAAGTCAATGGACCTCTTATCGTCAACTGATTAGAGTGTAGCTTTTGAGAGTATGGGTTTACACTAAAGCTAGTAAGCCATGGATGATGGTCCATTACAACAGTGAAATCTGAACTAAAAACTGAACCAATGAGAACTAGCACTCCTGTTATGAGACTTGTGAAGCTCGTTTTGCTTGTCATTTAAAATCATTCACCTCAAGGCTCAAACCCAACTAGACTCGTTCGTATCAGATGTTTGACCCCCGACCCAGCATCATTTCACGTTCAGAATTTATGATTGACACATAGACATAAGTGTTTAAGAGAGGATAGGAACCCGAACCTTTCTCGCTTGTTAAGAGGATTAGCTTATTCAAGAGATTATGAGATAGGAGTTCAAAGTCGTGTCAGAAAACAGATTACCATCTGCTGTAGCTGGTAGCTATTGCAGTTTGTATAGTATAGGAAATAGATTATACGTTCACATTCTTAGTATAGAAAAGTAGGATCTCTGTTGTCCATCAATCCTTTCATAGGCATACCTCCACTGGCCCCTCTCTCATAGGCGAATCCATTAATCCTCTCATAGGCGTACCTCTACTGGCCCCTCTCTCATAGGCGAATCCATCAAATCTCTCGTGGGTCAAAGGGTTATGAGGAGGACGCCTTGTCAGGTTACAACTGCCACATATATATTCAAACTAAACTAAGTCTCTTTTAACGTGCATGTGCCTGCATGTGAATTTGAGGCTTGCCAAACATTTCTGAGCTCATGATTTTGGGTGTGCCCATGTGCCCGATTGCCTGTGTGCTCCAAGATGGGAGATTTAAAAAAAAATTGGCCGACAAAAAATTGGTTTTCAGCGGGAATTTGCTGTTTCTGACCGTGCCACGTGTCGTGACAACATTGAGCTGGGGCCAAAAGGGTGGGTAGTGCCTTCAATGCTCAGCGGCAAGTGGGAGCCCATACCAGGGCAGAAGGTCTGAAAGCCCAAGCTAAATGCCACATGCGAATTATATTTTTTTAATTTGTTTTGACCTTTTTTCTTTTTTAATACGGCTTTTGCATATAATGCAAAATTTTCTTTTGACACTTTTATGTTTATTTTTTGTTTTTTTGGAATGTGCATGTTAATAGTCGATGACGGGGTGGCATATGCACTTTCGCATTGGATATTCACATGCTCATTCTATGAAAATATTCATGTGCTATGTGTCAATTTGTTTTTATTGGCTCTCCACTTGAAAATTGTGGTAAGAAGGCTCACAAAAGAATTTTGCATCTAAATTTACTTGACAATTTTGCTTCTCAAATTAGAGGAGTTTGTGTAGGAAGAAAATGAAGCCTTGTCGGATCAAAATGATAATGCCATTTAATCAAGACAATGCCAAAACTTGTTGAAAAAATGAGGCCAAAACAATCAACTAAGAGTCTCCTCTTCAAATAGAAATAGTAACTAAAAGAGCCTTGATATAATCTTTATATATGGTATGTATGCCCATGGACTCCAAACATATATTATGATTAGTTAGTGGATTTCAAAAAATTAAATTCATTCTTTATTATATTTGGGTTCCATCCCCACATATATGTTGTAGTGAAATCATTCATTAATTGCAAAGGGAGGAGAGGTGGCATTTTCTTGGGAGGTTGGAGAGGATTTTTGGAGGAGGAGAGCACAATTAGTGAGGACTAATTCAAGAAGTTTAGTGGAGTGGTTATCATCTATTGCAAGCTCAAGATGAGCAGGTATGCATGTTTTCATTAAACTTTTGTAGAATATTTAGATTCTAAAATGACGCTTTTACAGTTTTCACTTACAGTTGAAACTTTTGCAAGATATCTCTTTCCCAATAATGTCCTTTTTCTTGTGACAAACCGTATTAAAAGATGGAATGAACCCCAGGGTCGATTTCGGGGATCCAAAATGAGATTCATCCTCAAGCAACAAAAGTTCTCAAAGTCCACACTCCAGGTTTTGAAGTAACTAATTCAATTGGTAAGTAGGGCAGCCTAAACATTCTTCTAAAAAACAAAGGATGAACCCTGAGATCAATCCCTAGGATCATTCCCAAGGTTCATCTAACTCCCTCTTCAAATGTTCTGATCATACATGGCATTTCCCATACGTTTTGGATGCTATAAGACCATAAACAACCAAAATTAGACTCAATTCATTAGATAAATGTACTGGCACCCTATCAACTGCATTTTTGACAGATTTCGAGGAATCCCCAAGATGATGAGCCAAGCTATTCTGCAGAGCATCTCTCACCCTAGACCGAGGAGGTCCCTGAGGAAGAAGAGAAGGATGAGAATGAGAGCCGAGAAATACCAACTAGGATAACAATTTAAAATCATGTGAGCCTCATGGTGAATCCCAAGAGAAGGAATGATCATGTAGGAGCTAGTATGTGTAGGCATTTGTAATTAATGTGGTAGACCCATCTTAAATAAAATAGAGTGAGCCACCTTTTGATGGTGACCTCTAGTGGAGGACCTAATTCCACTTGTAAATTGTGATTTGTGGAATTGCCACTTAGGCTCCACATGGGCAGCCTCTTGGCTTATTTAAGAGCACCCCCTCTCTAGTGAGGGAGCTTTAGATTCTAATGCTCTTGCTCTTGTTTTAATAAGAAAGGTCCTCCACGAGTTTTGAGCCTTCATCTTAGCTCCATGATCATGTTTGCCTTCTTGAGTGAAGCTTTCAGTGAAATATTCAACTAGTTTGATCATATTTGCTATATTTCCATATTTGGCATATTGAGGCCAACTTTGTTTTTAGACTTAGAGATTGACTTTTCAAAGTTCATTAGTCTAAATGTCATTTGAATAAACACTTTTTGAAAGTGTGAGAAAGTTAGAAGGCGAGTTTGAGTAGATTCAAATTTGAATGTTGGGTACTTTGAATCTAGACTCAGAAATAGTAGGGTTAGCATTTTGGAGGAAAAACCCAGTGGCCAAATAGGGTTTGGCCTATTATAAAAGAATGTAACTCGTGGAGAGAGTGAACTTCTCTCCTCTCTATCTCATTTCATGCTTATACATGGTTCTCTTGGGTTCTACTATCCATTGGTGCACTATACTTGTGATTGCATGCAATTTTATGTGTAGAATGATCTATGAAGAAACAAAGTGTTTCTGATTACAAAGCCTTGCTAGATTTCGGCTCTTCACCTGACGAAGATGTTCGCGAACTCGAACATCTGGAGACATGAAACACAAAGAGTTTCGTGAACACGAAAGTCAACGGAGACAAAGACGAACAGTTCTCGAACACGAATGAGATTCCTTTGCGGTCCATCAAGAGAGAAAGGCAGACGAGATAAAAAAAACCAACGGTGGAAACGAAACCCGTTTTGTCTTTGCGCTCCAAGGAGTACCACTAGAGATCATGCAAGTACCCAGAAGTACAGAGATCTGGCCTGATGGCATGACGCCAGCAGATGCTTTCTAGGTCATGGCTAATCTGCCACTCTTGTAATTATCTGATTAGTTGTAGATATATAATCACTCTAATCTTAGGTTTACATAGCGAGACCGTACTTACTGGATAATACTTGACATATATCAGAACAGAATACACAGAGTGTAACTAAGAGAAGAGACGATGAAGAAGTCTGATTCTAGTAAGCAATCAAGACGAACATAGACAGAAGCTTTGCCTGCGTGTGAGAAGATAATTCTGTCTAGGATCAGAAGATCCAATTGTCCACTAGTGAAGCGAGACTACTACTCATGAGAGAATTGTGTTTCTCTCACGCCAATGCACTGCGTGGATTTGCATGCAATGCCCTGAAGAAATTAGAGAAAATCAATATAGATTATTTTCTAGTTGTGTCTGATTTTGGATGTTGAATGCTTCTGTTGTTTATTTCATATGTCTGAGTTTTCTTGTTCCCTTTGAATTCCGCACCTTGGTTGAAATTAAGTCGAATGTTGTATTAATTTTATGAACGTAGATCAATAGTAACTGACTCCTCTCTGGAGGATTGTAGGAGTGTTTCAGCTGGCAGTGCCCAGCAAACACATCTGAACTCCATCCGAATCTTGAAAGAGAGTCGCGACTGTTTCGTGAATTTTCTCCACAATTCATTACACATATCAGAGCATGTAACGATTTCTCATCAGTGGTATCAGAGCAGCCCTGCCATATTTTGACATAGCCAAGAAGCTAGTAGATCCAGGAGGCCAAGCATTCAGACAATCAACCATCAACAAGAAAATAGACTTCAAGAAGCAATGGCTTCAATCAGCAACATGAAGAGAAAGATCTGTACTATATTTAATTCTTCAGGATCTAACTCTCTAGTCTAGAAAGTTAAGACATCTTTGATACTCAAGGGCGAAGGACTCTTCCCCTGGGTGGATGGCACAAAAGAAATGCCTACGACAACAAGCAAGGAGCTACACGAATGGAGGGAGAAAATTGACAAGGTAGTAGCCTTGCTATCATCTTCCATCAAAGATAGTCTTACACTTGACCTGGTACACTCTCCAAAGCTAAGGAGGTTTGGGATGCACTGCTCACAAGATTTCAGACGAAATCAAGAAGTCAGATTATGATGTTGGAAGATCAGTTGACGAATCTGTAGTGGGATGGAAAAGACCTCACCTCTTTCGTGAGAAAGATGAAGGATCTGTTTCTATCACTACACAACTCAGGAGCAGAGAATGCAGTATCAGCTGAGAAGTATCTCACATATCTATTGAGAGCCTTACCTAGATCTTTCCAGACAACAAGAACCTTGCTCGCGAAAGATCCTACCATGAACCTCGAAAAGGCGATTGTTGAGATTCGAGAGGAAGTCGAGGCCAGAGAGCATCTTGATCACAAAGATGGTTCTGACCAGGAACTCTACGACAACAGAGAAAAATCAAAGAAACAGTTCAAGCCTAAAAGGGAGTCGAATCAGAGGCAAGATCATGACCAACAAGTAGAGAGGACCAACAAAGGCAACTGGAAAACCAAAGGGAGATCGAAACAACAAGATATAGACAAGAATAACTGCACGAGACAAGAAGGGTCATGTAGCCATGGATTGCCGCCAGAACCCAAGAAACAGATCAGCATAGAACAGACAGGAGAACGATAATAGTTCTTCCTATGTCGAGGAGCCCGAGAGCTCGAAGATGGGCGAAGAAAGAACGAACAAAATTGTTCGACCACCTACATTTGTGAGGATGTGTGTGCAACATCAACGTCTGACACACACGAGGTGATCCTGGATTCAGGAGCCACCTTCCACTTCGTGACATCAAGACGAATGATGTCTGATTTCAGAAGTGCAGATCCCTCAAGATTCATAGTTCTTGGAGATGGATCCAGACATCAAGTGAACGGTATTGACAACACCAACGGCAGAGACAGACGACTCGAAGACGTTTTGTTCGTGCCAACTCTACAGCAAGACTTGCTCTCTGTAGCAAGAATAGTAGATGTAGGGATGCGTGTGACGTTTTCTAGCGAAGCATGCAACGTGATTGATGCCAACACCAGCACTCTCATTGCTCAAGGCAAAAGAAAGGGCAACCTATATCATCTAAAGGTGCGCCTACCTAAAGATCAGATGCATCAGACCCATGACGACTTGCCAGACACTCTGTGGCATAGGAGACTCTGCCACATGAACTCAATGGCACTCTACCAGGCAAGTCATCATGGAGCAATAACAGGGGTCAGCATCTCAAATTCAACCAATTCGACCACCTGTGATGCATGTTTGAAAGTCAAGATGTCACCACATCATTCGTCAAAGACTCCTACAGAACGACAAAGATTCTGGAGCTGGTGCACTCTGACATCTGCGGTCCATTCAACGTGATCTCAGTGGGAGGTTCAAAATACTATATAACCTTCATTGATGATTATAGCAAGTTTGTCAGAGTGTATTTTATTCAGAATAAATCTGAAGCACTCGATAAATTCACAAAATATGTGAATTGGGCTGTGAGATGCACGGGCAACAAGGTGAAGCAGATCAGAATAGATCAAGGTGGCAAATATATCTCAAATCACTTCACTGACTTTTACAATAATCGTGGCATCATTCATAGAAGAACTGCAGCCTACACATTGCAGTACAATGGTGTTGCTGAACGAAAGAACATGACCCTATGGAAGCAGCCAGATGCATGATGACATACTCGAAGGCTCCAAGGGCACTGTGGGCTAAAGTAGTAGCTATAGTCGCATACATCCAGAACAGGACAGGTAAATCTGGTGTTCCTCACATGACACCACATGAGCTATGGTGGGGTAGAAAACCCAACCTGTCTCACATCAAAATATTTGGCTATGCAGTATATGCACATATTCCTGATAAGCTTCGCAAGAAGCTTGATGAGAAAGCCGAGCAAGGATTTTTGGTAGGTTATGACAATAATTCGTCATACTACAAAATCTACATGCCAGACACGAACACTATGAAAACAGCGAGGGATGTCAAATTTGATGAGAGCAGGACAATGGCCAACGAAGACCCTGTTAGTTATGAAGTTCTAGAAAGACAGTACTATGACCTACCACCAACGTTAGAGGGAGCAGAGGACAAACACGCAAATGAAGATTTTCGAGTCGTCTCCCATTCGAGCGACGAAT
Source organism: Diphasiastrum complanatum (assembly GCA_029204225.1). NCBI lineage: Eukaryota > Viridiplantae > Streptophyta > Lycopodiopsida > Lycopodiales > Lycopodiaceae > Diphasiastrum > Diphasiastrum complanatum. Next base: position 43,997 of record MU831607.1, read on the forward strand.
CAGACAAAGAAAGATTCAAGAAGCAACCTGCCACCTCAGTTCTTGTAAACCAAGATGATTCCTGACCGAGCAGAGCAGACAAGGGCAAAGGCATAGCTGTTCCGGGAGGATCTCCCAAAAGGTCGACAAGACCACAAAGAGCGCCAGCAAGATTTGTGCCAGGCAGCTCAGCTTCCACATCAGAAGAATTTTGCGGATTGAGTGGCAAACCACAGACATTCAAGAAGGCAATTGAAGGTCCAGAAAAGGACAAATGGATCCAAGCCATGAACAAAGAGATGGAGTCCATAAGGAAGAACTAGGTATGGACGTTGGAGCCATTACCTCATAAGCGCAAGACTGTCAAATGCAAATGGGTTTCCAAACTCAAATATGGACCAAACGGGAGTGTGACAAAATACAAGGCAAGATTGGTAGCGAAGGGTTTCTCTCAGAGATACGGTATTGATTGACAAAATTTTCAGAATTCACACGTGTGGGGAATGTCCACAAGAGTGACTGATCTTAGTTAAGCTTTGTGATTGGCACTATAACTTGATTCTAGATTGATCAACAAAATCTAGTTAAGAAGAAATGGCTAATCCACAATCTAGCATGCTAATCAACAGAATATAGTAGCAATGAATCAAAGAATGAATAAAAGTACAAGATTTCAGTGTATGAGCATTAGTCTCAACACGAGTTAGAGAGAGAGAGAGCTAGAGAGATAACAAGCAATATTTGTTTAGATCCAAAATGCTTCTTGGTTTCCAAGGGGAGGCTCGAACCTGGGACCAAAGAAACTTTGGATGCCAAGCTAACCAGTTGAGCCAACCCCGTTGGGTCTTAGATCCAAAATGGCATGAGATAGCTACAAAACTTTGGTTCTTCATCATTCATTGTGTGGAGAGCTACACATATTTATGAAAATTGAGGTAGCTCGAGGTAGAACCATATCTATCCATTCCAAAGTGACATCTAGAGTCTATGTGACATTTGTCACTTGTCATGCATGAAATTTTACCTACTTTTTACCAACATTGAATTCGCAACTCTGGCAAAACTCTATTATGCATTTTCATATGATCCAAATACTCATTACGAAAAACTCATGTCCTTTGGATGAATGACATACTAAGTCTGTAGTCATTGTCATTGTTGTCATCCCATGCCAATAATTTTGCCTCATCCATATTCAACCCAGCATAGATCTTGCACTCAACAATTTTAAAGTAAGGCAAGTCTGGATGTTCTTGCACTAATTGCCTTCTAGCTTCAGTAGAATGGCATCCTCCAATGACATAGTTATCATATTCATTTATCTTGCTCATTTTAAAAGCTTTTTTGTCAGGACATTGATTACTATCCACCATGACAAGAAAAGGCAGCACATTAGCTAGAGGATTAATTTTCATTTTTGACTTGAAGTTGTGAACATGAAGCTCATGTGTCTCCCTTATCTCTAGAGGTCCCACACCAGTTGATGATTCTAGGGAGGATGATGGATTTTTCTAATTGATATCTCCATTGTTCTAATATCAACAAATTTATGTTTTCTAATTTGGTCTCTCATTACAATTTGTTGGGTCTCAAGTGCCCCAACACCAAGTTCTGCTCCAGGCACTTCAATTTTATCGCCATCTAAAGGTAATGGCTCGAGAGTATTTTCCTCTGGTCTATTTCTGATTCAACCAATTGTTTTCCCTTTGAAACTAGTCATGTTTTAACCTTTTGTGGAGAAGCTACTTCAGATCAAATTTTGTTGCAGCAACAATGGAAACACCTTTGGTAGAAGTAGGGTTAGAACCATCTTTTGACAAAACGAAATTTGATGCAGATGCTTGGTTGGAAGCTTGTTTGCTTCCAAACAAATAACTAGACAATGTACGAATCAAATTCCCACTCTCCGCGAAGCACTCCCTCATTTCATTTTGTAAATGGAATGGAGTTATGCGTTGAACTACACAAAGGATTTCACTGACACTGAATAATCTAGTTTGTCCTTTGTTTATAATTATGAAAACCACAATATCTGAATCATCCTCATCATAATACAAATCTTTGACTTCTTCTAACATCCTTGACTCTTTAAACGAATCATACCCCTTCAATTTAGACATAGTTAGAATTAGCCCGATTGACGACAATAAAAGGTACCGAGGAAAGTTTCTAAATGAATAACTTGCTACTCCTTTTGTTGCAGGATCCATATTTGAGTCCTTATGACCTTCATTCATGGTTCTAGATATTTTTTTTTATAGTACTTTCCTCTTGGTTGATTTTTTGCACAGACATCCTACTAGAAATAACATTTGAATCTGTTATGCAGTATACAAGTTAAATTAAAAAACAATCATTACTATAAAAAAAAACGTATTTTTCAAAGTGAATATGAGATTTTGAAACAAAAATAGCTATTTATGATACAAAACATCGATAAATTAATAAAAAACACCTGATAGTTTTAAAAGTTTTAGTTGATAAAATCACTACTTTTAAATTAAAATTTATTAATAATGACATAGAAGAGTTATTCTCAATAATTTAACGCGGTCTATTAGTTACTACTTATCTACGTTCATAAAATTAATACAGCATTCGACTTAATTTCAACCAAGGTGCGGAATTCAAAGGGAAAAAGAAAACTCAGACATATGAAATAAACAACATAAGCATTCAACATCCAAGATCAGACACAACTAGAAAATAATCTATATTGACTTTCTTTGATTTCTTTAGGGCACTGCATGCAAATCCATGCAGTGCGTTGGCATGAGAGAAGCACGGTTTTCTCACGATTAGTAGTCTCGCCTCACTAGCAAACAATTGGATCTTCTGATCCTAGACAAAATTATCTTCTCGCACGCAGGCGGAGCTTCTGTTTATGTTCATCTTGATTGCTTACTAGCATCAGACTTCTTCAATGTCTCTTCTCTTAGTTACACTCTGTGTATCCTGTTCTGATATATGTCAAGTATTATCCAATAAGTACGTGACAAAATTTTCAGAATTCACACGTGTGGGGAATGTCCACAAGAGTGACTGATCTTAATTAAGGTTTTGATTGGCATTATAACCTGATTCTAGATTGATCAACAAAATCTAGTTCAGAAGAAATGGCTAATCCACAATCTAGCATGCTAATCAACAAAATATAGTAGCAATGAATCAAAGAATGAATAAAAATACAAGATTTCAGTGTATGCTCTGCATTAGTCTCAACACGAGTTAGAGAGAGAGAGAGCTAGAGAGATAACAAGCAATATTTGGCATGAGATAGCTGCAAAACTTTGGTTCTTCATCATTCATTGTGTGGAGAGCTACACATATTTATGGAGATTGAGGTAGCTCGAGGTAGAACCATATCTATCCATTCCAAAATGACATCTAAAGTGACATCTAGAGTCTATGTGACATCTGTCACTTGTCATGCATGAAATTCTACCAACTTTTTACAAGTGTACTAGTTCTAGCTAGAAATGTCCAAATCATCATGCATGTGTCCATTAAACTTTGTGCATGCCTCCATGTCACTATGGATCACTTACAATTAATGCATGTGAGTTGCCACGAGTTTCTACAAGCATAATCATGCTAATTCTATGTCTACAAACTATATGCAAGCTGCATTTATCAAAATAGATAATACATAACCATGTAGCTCAAGTTCTATGTAGGCCAAGCTTGGCATTTTGCATTAATGAGCTACATACTTGCATGGTACAACATTTGTAGCAAGCCAAGAAATCAATATGCATTAATTGGAAGTGATCCATAGTGACATGCAAGGCATGCACAAAGTATAATGGACACATGCATGATGATTTGCACCTTGTTAGTTAGAACTAGTACACTTGTAAAAAGCTGGTAGAATTTCATGCATGGCAAGTGACAAATGTCACATAGACTCTAGATGTCACTTTAGTTGTCATTTTGGAATGGATAGATGTGGTTCTACCGCGAGCTACCTCAAACTCCATAAATATGTGTAGCTCTCCTCACAATCAATGATGAAGAACCAAAGTTTTGTAGCTACCTCATGCCATTTTGGATCTAAACTATTTGCTTGTTATCTCTCTAGCTTTCTCTCTCTAACTCGTGTTGAGGCCAATGCTAATACACTGAAATCTTGTACTTTTGGTCATTCTTTGATTCATTGCTATCATATTATGATGCTTAGCATGCTAGATTGTGGTTAAGCCATTTCTTCAGAACTAGATTTTGCTAAACAATCTAGAATTAGGTTACTGTGCTAATCACAAAGCCTAATAAAGATCAATCATACTTGTGGACATTCCCCACACGTGTGAATTTTGGAAATTTTGTCATGGTATCAGAGCCAAATTAAGCTTTGCGTGCTAACATCTCTGATTGTACAAGAAACTGAGAGCTAAATCAAGCAAAAAAGTAGTTTTGCACTTTTTCTCACCTTTCTCTGAAGTGCATTTGGATCAAATTGGATTGGAACTGAATTTTCAGACCTGAAAAGTGGTAGTACAGAATTCTAGAATTTCGCACATGTGAAAATCAGAGATTTTCAGTCCCTTTGTTCTCCTTGCTAATAGATCCAAAGATAGAAGTGATATAGCTTAATAAAAAGCTTATGATCTGTATTTTCCATAGAAATTGAAAGCAAATTAATCTGATGTGTTTAGCAAGAGTTATAAGCTCTTAAAGAGGATAGGGATAGGTCCAAAATTCGAGTGACAACATTTTGATTTGATTCAATCTTGCTTTGTTTTGAATCCATTGTTTTGAGCATCTTACACAAGAAACTGAAGATCAAGACTGAGTTTGAAGTAATGAACACCTTTTGAGCCTTCTGAGAGTCAATTGTGTTTTCTTTTGAAGCATTTCACACGTGCCAAAAGTAGGATTCAAACTAGCCAAAGTGTCTCAATCCACTTTGTGTGTCTGATCTAGATAACTTGTTTTGTGGAATATTTGAGAGTCATCTCAAATACAGTTGCAAGTGTTTCACATAGAAAGGTAGTACATCCTTGAAAATACCTATAGTGAAAGAGAGCAGCAACTTTAAGTCTGATTGGAACAAGCTCAAACATATGTTAGTCCAATAACTAAGAATGGCATCTCAGGGAGGATATCTTCTAGAAGCCACTGAAAGACTAAACACTTCTAATTCTGAGGATGGGCAACCTCTAGAAAATAAGTGCCAATGTACATGACTGAGGAGGGGCAACCTCTAGAAAATAAGTGCCAATGACCATGACTGAGGATGGGCAACCTCTAGAAAAAGGGGCCTAAGAATTGATGGACAGTATGCAAAAACAAGATGGGCATATACCTTGGCTCTTCCATAGGATAATTGCACTTGGGTGAATTTCCAAGTTGTAACCATGTAAAATTATATGTAATTAAAAGTCAAGTTGGAACCTTGTACCACCTACCTCCCACCTACTTTTTCACATGCATTCTAGGCTAATTGACACCTAGAATGGGCCGCCCTCCTACACTCTCACTTCTTATGCCAAATCACCATAATAACTCTCCCAAGCTAGTACACATCACCCATTCACCCTCCCTAACTAAAACACCTCATCCATGCACTCCACCTCTCCCTAAGTCCAATTGGAGTCTCCCTCACACCTCATACACTTGAACTTGACACCTCACTCACTTTTGAAGGCCTCTCCACTCTCTATATAAGTGGAAATGTGCCCCTCTACCAGGAGGATAAAGGGATATTGCATCCAGACTCTGCCATTTTATTGTTTGTTGTGTACATGTGCTCTGGAGAAGAGGATTGAGGGAATACCTCAAGGAGACTATGTCATTTTTGTGATTGCAGGATTAATTGGAGCTCAAACCCTCGGATTTCTATCTCACTCTCAGATCACCACACAAACACACACACTCTCTCTCTCTCCCTCTCTCACTTTCACCTTCTCTCAAAACTATGGTATGCTCTTGAAACTGTTACCCATATGTCAGATATAGAGCTTGCATGTCATAGTATCAGTGGCTTATTGTTTATGCATGTCAGATGTAGAGCTTGCATGTCATAGCATCAGTGGCCTATTGTGTTGAGCCTCGTACAGCATCAAATTTTCCTTTGATTGCGTATAACGGCCAACTAGTAGATTGCCCAATTCTTCAAGCTTAACAGGGAGCAATGTTCCATCAAACAACTCCTAAGTTAACTTTTCATCTTCATCTGAATCACTTCGAAGTGTGATTTCTTTACAAAAGTGAACTGAAAATCTTATAAAAGAACTTTTAACATAAACAAAGTCTTTGCTGCAAAAGTGCCAAACTGCCAGAATGAATATGTAGAAAAGTGTTTGTAATGAATTGACTTTCTTCGATCTTGCAGATTGTGTCGAATTTTTGCAAAATAGTCAGCAAGATTTTGCTCCCAATCCACGTAAAGACTAAAAAGTTCTGGATACACTGTATTTACATTGATGAGCAGTTCAATTTCATCAAAAGCACGTATATCCACAACGTCTTTTGGTTTGTACAATTGGAGCTGCGACTTTCACTTCCAAAATTGTCGCTTATTGTCTTCATTTCACAAAAACTGATATTATTTAATAAAAATATACTCTAAGGCACATGTAGCAGAAGAACCTATGTACAACTCTGCTGATCCAAAAGGCTCGATTGTGAATTTCCCCTGAATTATGCCCCAGAAGAGACATCCTTTCTGTTCGATGGATAACTGGGCCCATAACCAGAGAAAGTCGTCCTTTCCCCATGATGTCCCCTAGTCGTCAAAGGCGATGCCTACTGCGCCTGATAGCATCAGATCCACACGCCATTGTAATTCAATGTTAAAAGCTTGTAGACACCACTTCCAGAATCGATCAGCAAATGCATAGATAATTGGGCCCATAACCAAATAAAGTCATCCTTTCTCCATGGTGTCTTCCAGTCGTCGAAGGCGATGCCTACTGTGCTTGGTAGCATCATATAATCCACACGCCATTGTAGTTCAATGTTAAAAGCTTGTGGACACCACTTCCAGAATCGATCAGCAAATACAAGACAAGTCTTTAGGAGATATATTCTCGAAAAATGATATAGGCCTCTCATGATTTATATTTATCCAGCTCATATCTTCATATTCGAGTATATCATGCCATATTTCGGTTGGTATTTGATATTTAGCAATTTCGTGGCATCACACATCTTGATGCCAAGGATCATGCTAGGATGGAGGAGCTTCCAAGTGAAGAAGAACTTGAGGATCCACCTCAAGATGCAAGAACTCCAAGAAGATCCACAAGGACAAGGGCCGAGCCATTGAGGCTTACCTATGATGGTCAAGGTGATCAAAGGGAAGGCTCATCATCCTTCACATCTTACACCTTTCTTACTTCAATGTTAGAACCTCTGTTTGATATTAAACCATTTTGGTACATAGGTGAAAACCCACCTTATCATTCATGAAAGGTATTCTCCAAAAACAAAGTATCAGAAAAATCTGTTGCCTCACCAATGATCTCGTGTCCTCCCGCTTGAAGTCCGACCACCTATGCTATATCTCATTTGCTATAGGGCACTTTTTTTAAATCGGAACATAAGATTGAAAACTACATAACAAAAAAATATAGATAGTCCTCCAAATAAGCTGTATAGGTTCAAAGCATCTACCATTTTAAAAAATTGTTAGCATCTCATGACATTTTTCGGAGGCAGAAACGAAATCATGTAGAAAAACTTTCCTTCATTTCTATAAAAGACTACCAATAGCCTGCAATTGAAACAACTCATATAGAGGTCCATAATGACATTTTAAACATACAACATGATTCTCATAGACAATAAAATAGAGGTAGAGCCTGGATCATCAGCTCTGTGTGAAGACTTCTTCGTGGCAACCTTCTAACCAAAAGCCTGACCTTATAATATTTTTTGTCCTTTAATAGCTTATTGAATTCCTTTTTCATAACTCTCAGGACCAGCAAATAACACTCACGATCAACTAGGCCAGTGCTTAAATCATATTTTGGGAACAATACTAAATGCATGGATAAAACTCGCAAATCACCTACCATGATCCATATCTATTGTTTATTTCACATGTCTCCACTCTTAAGTATTGGTCATCAATGGTGGTAAAATCCATAGAAAGAATAAAGTTGAATCCAGCACTATTCATCGCAATTACAATTCCATAATGTTATACGGTGGAAATAGCAGTAATATTGTGTTAATGGCCTTGAGTATTACCGTAAGGATAAAATTGCTTTAAGAAACTAGATTCTCAATCCATCGTCATTGTTGATCTAGATTGGCAATTTGACAAACAACAAGCATTAACAATCAAAAGCATTGATCAACATTGAAATCCAAGCCCACACATGTGTACTACAGGTTGTAGTACAGCCTTCAACCTAAGAAACAAGTAGAAAATGATTTGGGTTCATTTGGATCACAAAAACTCACTGTACATAGTGAACTAGCTTGAGATTGCCAATGAGCTCCAAAAATTTTCTCTCTTCTCACTATGGGCGCTTGGAATACATAGCAAATTCGACTTCCTTCTTGAAGTTAGGTGGATTTCTAGCATTTAATAAGGAAGTTAACTCACTCTTCTTGCCCTAAAATGAAACCCTAGTCTATTTCCTAGAGTCATGCTTGGTAGATAGCTAGTTGGTCAAATTTTTACCTTAAATCTAGGATTTAGATCCTATAAACTAGGAATCACTACCTAAATGACATGCCCAACACCTTGGACTTGACCTAACCTATATTAGGAGTGGATTGCCACATGTCATCTTGGCCTCACATGTGTAAAATCCACTTATGTACAAAATTTACATTATACTACACGGTTTTTTATCAAGCTAGATTTGCCAATTTTTGGCAATTCTTCACACTCCTCAAATTTAGCTTGATCTATCTACAACTCTCTTGCTAGATGAATGAATGCTTTTAGAAGTGTCTAAAAATTCAGCTACAAACAAGGAACTTTTGAGACTCCAATAGAGAATGATGTCCATGAAGGATCTTTCACCACCTCTTAAAGGATACCGTACAAGATGTTCCACAAATATGTCTATATACATGTAGCATACTTCAAAAACTATACATCATGCCAAGCCATGGATTCCAAGGCATTTTGTGCACTTGAAGATACATCAATAAAACTATTAAGTGCATACATGATGTTGCCAAAGACAACTTGCCTTGCTTGACCCATATGATTGAACCTAGATGGCTCCATCTTGATACTCAAGGTTCTTCTTGGAGTCCTCGGGTCTTGAGCTTGCTCCTCCACTTGACTCCAAAACATCAATGAATTGAATAAGGTGTTGATACAAATGTGCTTCTTCAAGTTTACAGATCTTCCATTCTTGAAAGATCACATTTTCACCATTGACAGATTCTTTGGTTGAAAACAAGTAGATTCTACAATCTCTACTTGAAGAGCAAAACACTACCATTATTCCTATCATTGAAATAGGATAATCTTTGGTCCTTACATTGGAATGATCATGCACAAAGCATGTGGACACAAAGATTTCCAAAGAAAATGATGTTTCATCTTTTATGACTCTATTCAAACTATTACAAAAATAGTTATCCAATGAAATTGCTTTATCAACAACAAATGTAGATTTCAAAGCATCCCATTTCATTGTCTTGTCATACAAAGTAATAAACACCATGAATCTTAAAGGTAAGAAACAAGTCACCTCATGTCTACTACTACTTTCCCAAAAGTATTCCAAGATAGTAGACTCTTCAATGCTCACCACCCTTGCAAGATGCACACTTGAATGGACAATTTGCATGCAATTTGATGACTCGACCATTGTCATTGAGGACTCCCTTGGAACTCTCATGCTTTGAGGCTGATCCTCAAGATCTTCCTCCTTTTGATGCTCCTCCTCAATGCAAGCAAGATCACACTTTGCCAAGATCTCCTCTTGAGTGATCTCCTCCTTTGCCAAGCTCATTCTTTCAAAAGCAACACTAGCTTCCAACTTAAACAATCTTCCATGTTTAAATCCCTTTGCAATGCAAACATCATTCTTCAAGATGAACCAATCACCATGCTTAAAGTGGACATCCAAACCACTTTTCTAAGAGTAGACCAACACTAAGCATATTCTTGGTGATTGATGGTACATAAAGGACATTTTCTAGATCCATGCATTTTGAGAATTCTAGACACAAAGAGATGGTGCCAACACCATCTATCCTACACTCTTCATCATTTGCAGTAAAGACAAACTTTTTAGCAGCATTGAAAAAGTGTAAGGCTGAGAAAAAGTCCTTTTCACAAGACATGTGGGAGCTAGCCCCACTGCCGATCCACCAATTGTCTCTTGAATTGCTATTGCTTGTTGGTGAGGATGTAGATGCCATCAAAAATACATCTACTTCATCCTCCTCCTCCTCCTTTGCAAGGTTTCCTTGTTTGTCCTCCTCCACTTGTGCTCTTAGCCTCTTGTAGCATTCAGATGCATAATGCCCCTTCTTTCCACAAAAGAAGCATTTCTACTTTGACTTGTCCTGTCAGCTTGATGCATAATCCTCTTCTTTGACCTCCTTTGGATGCTTCCTCTTTCCATTGGTCTTCTTTTTACCCTTGAATGAGAAATTGGCTTTCTCATCACCATCCTGCAAAGACAAGGAACTCATCCTAGATTTTGCATGGAGCATCCTACACTCTTCAGCCACTAATACACTGTGACATTTTTCTATAGTTGGCAAAGTGTCTTGGATGGCAAAACTTTGGACCAAATTTGCAAAGTCATCTCCTAGACCATTAAGGACAATTTGTACAAGCTCTCCATCATGAATCTTCTCTCCAATGGAAGCCAACTCCCTATTTAGAGACTTGATTTCGAGTACATAATCTTGTGCACTCTCCTCACTTCTCCTCATGCTTTGAAAAATCAGTTAAATTCACACGTGCGGGATACTCTACACATGTATTTTTGACCTCCTAAGCCCAATAATACCATAAAGATCAAACTAGCATTGATTGACAATAGGAAAGTTGATCATACAGGAAATATTATTGTGTTACAAGCAAGATCTATTCACAAAATGCTCTCATACATGTAAGATGCATTTAAAACATAGAACTAAGTACAATAAATGCCTCAACTCGGATAGAGAGAGAAAGTGAATGTACAAACTCGACTAGAGAGAGATGGCACAAAGAGCTTAGTCTCCAAATTCGCATCACACAAAAATCACATTTCTCAATGAGAGTACATCACATATATGTAGATCCATGGACTCTCCTCCTACTTTGAGTTGAATTGGAGTTATGAATCCACCTCTCAAGCTATCTAGACTTCTTCAAGCCACCTCAATAGGTCTATTATGTGAGGAATTGAAAAAGATTATCTATGTTAGATATAGGGGTCTTATGTTTTTTACATCAAGCATCTAGGTGTAGGATGTTGATAGGAATAAATTTAGCATAGATGGCAAATTATGCATTTCCACTTGTAATGCCACTATTGAGCCAAAATAGAGTAAGAGGCTAAAAACGTGCCAATTAGAGTGTAGACAAGTGTAAAGCTTTTGTTTGATGAATTCCAAGAGGTCCAATAGGATTTAGAGGTGGAACCTTGTCCAGTAGGAAATTGAGGTGTGCTTGAATATAGTCCAATAGAATTAAGAGGTGCATGGATCAATGGTCCAATAGAATCAAGAGGTGACAAAGTATGGTCCAATCATACTTAAGCATAGTGGTAGCTCGTGGATCTACTAGTATCATTGTACTCCTCATTTTGAAGCTAATTGATTTGGTGATTTTATGGATTTTGTGAGTTATTGGATTTCTAGCTCTCTCTCTCTCTACCCGAGAGCTCATGATGCTTTTTCTCTCTCTACTTGAGGAGAGCAGTTTGTTTTTACTTAGATTATTTTTTGAATACTTCCCACACGTGTGAGTGAGAGTTGGAAGTGATTGAATGCATGTAGTAGTGTGTTTTTGCCATAGAATCAAAGATAGATCTTGAATCTCAATCTAGTCTTGATCTTGGGGCATCTACACACCTAGATCACAAGTACATGTAGTGGACAATCCACACGTGTGAAATCAACATGGTATCAGAGCCTACCTAAGGTTACCATGCATTTTGATCCATTTGAATGAAAACTATTCATCAATCTTGAGCTAGAAATTGTCAAGGTCCATTTTTCTAGCTATCTTGTCCAATTTTGGATCAAAAGAGATCAATAGGACATTGATTGGGTCTGACCTGGTACTGTACAAAATCAGGTGCTCAGACACGTGTGAGGAACATCCAATTTCAGTTTGAAAGTTCTCTCTCATGCTTGATCCATTTATCTTGCTTGATAGCTTGTTTTGAGGCTATTTTTGTCTAGTATCTGATGCAATTAGTTTCATTCCATTTGGTTGTGCCAATCAAAAGTTATAAGCTTTTGAAGAGGGCTAGTTAGGACACCTAGACCTGGGTGGACACATTTGGTCTGGTCAAGAGATTGCTTGTTTGATCCAAAATCACAGTTGAATGCTTACCAATCTCATCTATATGTGATCTAGGCACTGTTTTGAGATCTTAGCCATTTTGTTTCATGCAATATCATTGTATTTGAGTCAAATTTGGTTTCTTAGTGTATTTCACACGTGCTAAGAGTTTTTGATCCTAACTTTGCCTATACTCCATCATTTGATGTGAAATGATCTTGTTTTAGAGAGATTTGTGTAGCTAGTGAGAATCAATTCATAGATAGTTGCAAGATCTTTCATCAGAGGAGATAGTACTCTATTATTGGATCCTATTGAGAGTGTGTAGCAACATTTATTGTTCATCATATGAGTTTTCTTCACTTCAAATGTCTTCAATGGGTTCATCCTTGTTGGAACCAAGTGAAAGATTGACCACTTCAAATTATTCAATTTGGAAAATGAGGATGGAGTCCATCTTGATCCTTCAAGACATGATGGACATAGTTCTTGCCCTTGAAGAAGAACCACAAGTTCTTCAAGAGGTTCAAAAATACAAAAAGAGAGCTAGGATGGCTCTCCACTACATTAAGATGAATGTCACTAATGAGATATTGAGGGAGATAGGTACTTGTACAACAGCCAAAGAAGCTTGGGATTGTCTCAAGACTATCTATGAGGCTAAGAATACCTCTAGGCTTCTCACTCTTAGGAATCAAATCTTTCAAAGTAGCCAAAAGAGTGATGAGAGTGCATCTAGTTATGTTCTGAGAGTAAAAGATATTCATAGAGAACTTGCTTGTATTGGTGATTCCATCAATCAAAATGAGCTAGTTCAAGTCATTCTCAATGGCTTGAGAAGTGAATTTGATAACCTAGTCCAATTCTATGCCATTAAGGAGGAGCTACCAAGTTTAGAGGCTCTCCAAAGTGTGCTAATTTTGGAAGAATCAAGACAAGAGTACAAGCTCTTGAGGATGGACAAGCTTTCTCTCACTCATAATGATGGCAAAGCTCTCTTTGCCAAGGATAACCACAAAGGGAGGAGCAAGAACCAACATCATTAATCCTCAAGCAAGGACAAAGTCAAATCCCCGCCAAAGACCTGTGACCCTCTTGGTCACCTCAACTACTTGCCGGCTAGCATCTCGTCACTGACGGCTAGGGTCCCGACGGTCAAGACACACCGCATCTCTGACAACTTTTCAGACGGCCACACCAGATCATTGCGTGTGACGCACCAGTCCCTACTTGGGACAGATGTCCTCGTCAATCACCGGCCCTTGCCAATACTAGGCCTCAGGCCCTATGGTAACCGACCATGCCGAGATCATGATAGAGCAATAACTGGGCTCTAACAATCATTCCCTCCTCTGGCAAGTCATTGCTCCTCGATGACAAACTCTGGGTAAGGTTACGCCACCAATTGCTTCAAGAAGAAGAATCAACTCAAGCAAGCCAACATTACCAATGAGAAGAAAGACACTATTGCAAGTGATGGAGAGGGATCTCTTATGGTCTCTAGTTTCTCATCTACTCCTTTCAAGAAGGACGGCCTATGGTATATTGATAGTGGAGCCTCTTCACATATGTGTAGCTCCAAGGACTCTTTCTCTTCTATTGCACCTTATGATGGAGTCAAAAATCAATATACACTACAAATGATTTTGAATGTCCTATTGAAGGCATAGGGAACATTCCCTTGAAGCTTGCATCCTCTAAAGTTCTTTCTCTCTCTAAAGTTCTTTATGTACCTAAGCTTACCAAGAATCTTATTAGTGTTGGCCAATTGCTTGATAATGGCCTTGATGTAAAATTCAATGCTGATACTTGCACTATCAAGAAGGATGATGAGATACTTGCATTAGGATCTAGATTTGGTGGCATCTATAAACTAGATCCAAATGAGTATGCGAATGCTTGTAATGTTGCTCTTGTGAACAAGCTCTCTATGGAGGAATTATGGCATAGGAGGTTGGGACATCCCAACTACAAATCCATGCTCTCTATGATCAAAGAAGCCAAAGCTATTGGCTTGTCAAAGTCACTCTCCCAGAAGATCAACCCTTGTGAGGCTTGTGCTATTGCTAAATCTCACAAAAAGCCATTTACAAGATCTTCTATCAAAAGCAAGCATCCTTTGGAGTTAATCCACTCGGATGTGCATTTCTCATCAACTACAAGCAAGGGAGGAGCCACTTGTTTTGTTACTTTCATTGATGATTACACAAGATTCACTTGGATATATCTTCTTGCTTCTAAATCTATGGTGTTTGATCATTTCATTATTTTCAAAGGTTATGTAGAAGATTAAAGTTCTTAGAAGTGATGGAGGTGGTGAATATATCTCCAATAAATTTCAAGATTTTTGTGATCTTGAAGGCATTAAAAGAGAGTTCTCTTGTGCCTACTCTCCATCTCAAAATGGAGTGGCCGAGAGAAAGAATAGATCTCTATGTGAATGTGCAAAATCTATGAGAATTGAGGCATCTTTGCCCAAAGATTTTTGGGGAAAAGCCATTAATTGTGCAAATTATCTTTGCAATAAGCTCCCACATATAGCTCTTGGAGGAAAGTCACCATATGAAATCTTATGTTTGAAGAAGCCTAAGGTTGATCACCTTAGAGTTTTTGGATGCTTATGCTTTGTCCATATTCCCTTGGAAAAAAGGAAGAAGGAAGATCCTAGTGCATGCAAAGGGATCATGGTTGGATACTCATCCACCAAGAAGGCCTATAGAGTCTTTATACTCTCTATTTCTCAAGTTATTTAAAGTAGAGATGCTGTCTTTCATGAAGATCAACACTCATCTTTTGAAGAGGCCGAGATCAAGAAATCTATGGATGCATCATCAATTATTGATTTTGAAGACAATCATGATGTGATGGGGTCGAGATTTGAAGAAGACTCTCCTCGGAATTTTTCACCAAGAAGATCCATGAGAGATAGATCTGAGCCTAAGAGGCTCTCATATGTTGACAAAGGCAAACAAGTGGATCTTGATTCCACTAATTATGTTTTTTATGTCTCTCATGAAGAGCCAAAGAATGTACAAGAGGCACTCAATACCAAGGAGTGGTATGATGCCATGAAGCAAGAGTATGATGCATTGATCACCAACAATACTTGGGAGCTTGTGGATCCTCCATTCAACAAGCATGTGATTGGTTGCAAGTGGGTATTTTGGATCAAGTTCAATCAAATGGCACCATCAACAAGCATAAAGCAAGATTATGTGCCAAAGGATTTGCTCAAATCCATGGTCTTGATTATGAGGAGACCTTTGCACCCGTTGCAAAGATGGTGACAATAAGAATTCTTATTTCTCTTGCTTGTTTTCTCAAGTGGAAGGTGTTCCAATTAGATGTATCCAATGCTTTTCTAAATGGTTATCTTGAGGAGGAGATCTATATGAAAAAACCTCAAGGATTCATCAACGATGAGTCCAAAGTGTGCTTGCTCTTCAAAAGTCTTTATGGACTCAAGAAAGCACCAAGATCATGGTATTCAAGACTTAATTCTTTTCTTATCTCACTGGGATTTACTCTTAGTGACTATGATCCTTCCATGTATCTAAAGTTTGTTGATAGCAATATTGTCATTCTTCTAATTTATGTTGATGACATTATTTTTTGTGGAAGTTGTATCAAGCTAGTTGATGAAACCAAGCTAGCACTTGGATGTGAGTTTAAAATGCAAGATCTAGGAGAGATGTATTACATCCTAGGCCTAGAAATTGATTTTTATGAAAATCATGTCTTTATATGCCAATCTAGATATGCTCACTCTATGTTAAGAAAATTCCATATGAAAAATTCTAAGAGCATAGATACTCCAATGGAGCAAATTGTAAAAGATCCTAATAAAGGTGATGAAAGATCCTTTGAGGACATCACACTTTTTAGGAGTCTTGTAGGCTCCTTGATTTGGCTTACCATTACTAGGCCCGATCTAAGTTAAGTGAAGGTCTATCCATTATTGGCTACTCGGATTCGGACTTTGCAAGTGACAAGATGGATAAAAAATCTATTAGTGCATACACTATCTTTCTTGGAGGCAATCTAATATCTCCGCTTTCCAAAAAGCAAGATACTATATCTCTCTCTTCATGTGAGACCGAGTACAAAGAACTCACTACAACTACCAGAGAAGTGCTTTGGATCAAGAGGTTATTAATGGAGCTAAAGTGCATCAAGGAGGATGATCTACCAATGATCAAGTGTGATAACATCTCGGCTCAAGCTCTTGCCAATAATCCCATATTTCATGCAAGAAGCAAGCACATAGAAGTGGCACACCATTTTGTGAGAGAAAAGCTTATTGGAGGAGAAATCTATTTGGAGCATGTCAACTCGTCCTCTTGTATTATCGATCTACTCACCAAGCCTTTCAGCAAAAGTGCTTTCATCAAGCATAGATCTAATCTTGGAGTTATATCAAGATCAATGCTCAAATCTTCATAGATAATTTTTTAGGAGTGTGAAGAATTGATAAAGATTATCTATGTTAGATATAGGGGTCTTATGTTTTTTACATCAAGCATCTAGGTGTAGGATGTTGATAGGAATAAATTTGGCATAGATGGCAAATTATGCATTTCCACTTGTAATGCCACTATTGAGCCAAAATAGAATAAGAGGCTAAACACGTGCCAATTAGAGTGTAGACAAGTGTAAAGCTTTTGTTTGATGAATTCCAAGAGGTCCAATAGGATTTAGAGGTGGAACCTTGTGAGGTCCAATAGGAAATTGAGGTGTGCTTGAATATAGTCCAATAGAATTAAGAGGTGCATGGATCAATGGTCCAATAGGATCAAGAGGTGACAAAGTATGGTCCAATCATAGTTAAGCATAGTGGTAGCTCATGGATCTACTAGTATCATTGTACTCCTCATTTTGAAGCTAATTGATTTGGTGATTTTATGGATTTTGTAAGTTATTGGATTTTTATCTTTCTCTCTCTACTCGAGAGCTCATGATGTTTTTTCTCTCTCTACCCAAGGAGAGCAGCTTGTTTTTACTTAGATTATTTTTTGAATACTTCCCACACGTGTGAGTGAGAGTTGGAAGTGATTGAATGCATGTAGTAGTGTGTTTTTGTCATAGAATCAAAGATAGATCTTGAATCTCAATCTAGTCTTGATCTTGGTGCATCTACACACCTAGATCACAAGTACATGTAGTGGACAATCCACACGTGTGAAATCAACATATTTATGCCACCTAGTGTTGGGGGTATTCCCAACAAAGTGTAAATAAATAAAATCCTCCAATAAAATGTGTTGCGAGGGCATGGCATCCTGCGTGTATAAGACCATGGCCCAATGAGCACGCAATTAAACTTGCAAATAAAATAAACTTGACTTGGCCTTGGAATTAAAATAAAACTATAGGCCCAATGTTATTTTTAAACTTGCAAATTACTTTTTAGAGCTGGGCCCAAATTGGGACTCACATGAATCTTTTGATTTCTAATGTACTTTTTGTGGACCCTTGGATCAAGTTGGGTCCAAGATGAATGGATAGGACCATTGTGAATATTAGCCAATAAAATTGAGGGGAAAGGGCCTTCCTCATTTTATTAAAAGGCACCATTTGTACACTATTTGGATGCTTAATGAGAAGGAGGAAACTCTACCAATTTTGGAAGAGAAGCATCCTCATTTGCAATTCAATGCTTGCTATTGCTCTTGTTGTTTCCATTTGCTTTCAAGCTCATGCTTGTTGGTTTCAATAGTTTAAGTTTCTCCTTTAGCAAGTACAATGTGCATTTGAGCTAACCTCCACCCTCACTCTCTATCTCTCTCTCTTTCTCTTCCCTTCTCAATCTCTTCTTCTCCATTCCTTCTCTTCAACCAAGACCATGATGAATGTTAGTGTAGAGGAGTAGAGTTAAAGAGGAGTAGTATAGTGGTGAGTAGAGCTAAGGGAGAAAGTAGGAAACTAACTAAAAGTTGTATCTATGCTTAGTTAGGTATCTATCCAGTGATCTAACCTTTGTTGACAGGCGGAAGGGCTATACTACGAGAGATCTTCGACCCCACAGTGGCGCCGTTGCCGGGGATAGGTTTCCACTTAGTTTAGCTGCATTTTAGTTATTTTCTTGTTTTTTAGAGTAGTTTAAGTAGATTTGTGGGAGTTAGAGTTAGTTTTCTGTATTTTTTTGTGTTTGAACTATTCACAGCTAGCGGAGGAGGTGTGAGAGGATAAAGGAGGCCTTGAACAACCTCTAAGGGCTTGAAACCCAAACCAACCATCCAAAAAACTCAAAAAACACACCAATCTGTATTTTGGAGGGAACAAGAGCCAAAAAAACTCATCAGATTTTTATATCTCCAGAATCAATGGGAATTAACCCTTGCATGACTGGCAGCAGCTCTAGGGTATTGTCCCAGACCTGCATAGAAGTCTACGAGAGTTAGTTCCAAGTAGATTGTAAAAATCAGAGAAAAATCATAAAAAAATTCAAAAAACTCTTGAAAAAATCCAAAAAAATTAAAATCTTCATAAGAACTTTCGCAGAGCCCTCTGAAGTTCCATCTCAGTGAGATTAGGACACAGAGAAGCTTGCGAGTGTTAGTTTGAGATCTAAGTGCCTGTGCAAGAGTCCCCAGTGAAAAAAAGACGGGAAAGTACTAGTGAACCCTCGCAGACAACAAAATTTTCAGTTCCAATGGTCAATAACTCTCGCAGAGGATTCTGAAGTTCCATAACAGTGAGACCAGGACACAGAAGAGCTTGCAAGAGTTAGTCTGATTCCAATGAGCAGAAAATTGGATTTAAGTGCTAAAAAATCACTAAAAAGTGAAGATCCAGCAAATCCTTCCAGAAAGAACTCTCGAAGACCCTCTCAATCGATTTAGAATGGAAATTTACATTAGTGATGAAAACTGCGAGAGTTAGTGTGAAGATCTGGTGAAGATCAAGCCAAGAAAGTGGTTTTGAACCCTCGCAGACAGTGAAATTTTCACTTTTTGCAAGAGTTAACTCTCGCAGAGAATTCTGTAGTGAGATCTGACCCAGATCTAGCTACTGTGAATCTTGCGAGAGTTATTTCTTAGAGATCTGAAAGATATCAAGTTTTTTAGCTGCAAAAATAGCTAAAAAACCCTCGCACAACCAACCCTCACACAAGATAACTCTCAGACTAGATCAGTGGAAAGATCTGCATTAGATCCAACTACTGTCAAAATCTCAGGTCAATCAGTGTAAGGAGTAAAAAGTTATCAAGAAAAAAATCACTGTAAAAGGCCTAAAATTCACTTCCGGCCGATCAAATTGATCAGATCCTTGAAGATCCAGACTGCATCCTATTGTATAAGCAAAATCCAATCACTTTGGAACCCACCATCGGATGAATCTGAGATCGGGACGATTAATAGCACAAAGGATAGCAAATCAGGCACCACACCTTCCTAGATTAGCAGTTGTGCAACAAGAGGCAAAACCGGAACCAGCACCAATGGATCCAATGGGCCAACCCATACCTGTTTCTCCCTTGCAAGCAGTCCGGAGAGCACCACGGATGGAAAGACCAAAATACAACGGATCATCAGATCCCATCCGATTCCTCCAGATCTACGAGCAAGCTTGTGAAATCTATGACGAACGGACACCTCTAGAGAAGCTGATGCTATTCCCTATGTCCTTATTGGCAGTGGCTCAGGATTGGTTTTTCAATATGTCAGAGGAAGAGAAATCCACCTGGGAAGTGGTTAAAGCGGCTCTCATTACGAGCTTTAAACCAAAAAAATTCCTGGAAGACTCGTTTCTCCTGTTGAGAAAAGTCAAGATGGAAAAATGAGAAAGGGTTCGGGACTATATTGAATGGGTCAAACATCTACGATCCGAGTGCAGTGCAGCCTTGATTCCTGATCATGCGGTGATCATGTGGTTCCTAGCCGGATTACCACGAAGCATCAAAAGAGAACTGAAACGACGGGAGCAGTACGCTACTCTGCAAGAAGCTATGGAAGATGCCATCAAGGAAGAGGATGAGGGATCTGACGACGAATATCCTTCCACCCACACTCTTACTCCCTTGATCGCATCATCATCATCAAATGCATCCATTCTATCCATAGAACTGTTGTTGGAGCAAATGACAAAATTACACAAATAGCAAATGGAGCAACTTACGATGTAGTTTGACCAGAAATTGAAGGCCTTACAAGGAACTGTAGCAGTAACTCCACATCAACCCGAACCAAACCAGCTATAGTATCCTTGATGAGAAAATGTATGGTGTTCAGTATGCACGCAAAACCATACAACGAACGAGTGTCTGGTCCTAAAGCAAAATCTGAGATTGACACATAGATTCTGCCATCTGTGCAATGCAACATCGCACGATACGGCATTTTGCCCGTTTAACCCCAAGATTGTTCAACAAAAGAGAAGTCCTTATCAGACTTCTTATCCTTATCATCAAGGGTCACCTAACGTGGCACCAAGGTACGGTGCACCCAATCAACCACAACACATGGCCTTACCTGCTCTACCAAGGCCAGCCAATCAGTAAGTGGCCCATGTAAACCTGACAGCAGCGGAACAAGAAATGCAAATGCCACCTCAACCTGAGCAACAGTAGTGGTACGGACCAGATGAACCATTTATGGATCCTGCCATAAATGAATATGTTTCGGCCTATGCAGTTCAAAGTCAACATCAAGGTGGAAGAAATTACGGCTGCTACGGATGCGGCGAAAGACACAGAATTGCAGAATGTCCCTACAAGGGACAATTTACAACCTCCTGTCGAGATTGCGGTTATGGACATTGTTTCAAGAATTGTCCATTTAAACTTGTAAGATTAGAAGAATGACAATATTACTAGCATCAAACTTTAAGTACATAGAAGCACAAATCCCAATAAGAGTAGAAAGTTGTTGAGTCTTGAATACCATGATCTTGGTGCTTGCTTTAAGCCATAAAGACTTCTAAATAGCAAACACGCCTTAGATTTATCCTTGATGAATCCTTGAGGTTGTTCCATGTAAATCTCCTCCTCAAGATAGCCATTCAAAAAAGCGTTGGAGACATTAAATTGATACAATTTCCACTTAAAGAATAAGGCAAGAGAGATTATGATTCTTATTGTCACCATCTTTGCTATAGGAGCAAAGGTTTCTTCATAGTCAAGGCCATATATTTGTGCAAAGCCTTTAGCACATAGTCTTGCCTTGTACTTGTTGATGGAGCCATCATGATTGTACTTGATCTTGAACACCCACTTGCATCCAATGATGTGCATGCTAGGTGGTGGATCCACTAGCTCCCATGTGTTGTTGGTGATCAAGGCATCTTATTCAATCTTCATGGCCTCATACCACTCCTTGGTATTGAGGGCTTCTTGGACATCTTTGGGCTCCTCATGAGAAACAAAATAAGCATAAGTGGAATCAAGATCCACTTGTTTTCCGTTGTCATCATAAGTGAGCCTCTTAGGCTCAGATCTCTCCCTCGTGGATCTTCTAGGAGTGAAATTTCGAGGACTTTCATCTTCAAATCTTTACCCCTTCATGTGAAAAATACAGATCCTAAGTGGATCTAAACTCCAAGATCATTGGCTTGAATGCTTGCACTCCAAACTACATAAGCTAGGAATTGGCAACACATTCTATGCTACCTAGAATGCAAAGAACTTGATCAAAAAGCATTTATCACAAATGGAAACTTCCATAAACATCAAGTGCGGCCCAAAATAGCATTATACAGTCCATAATACATCAGCCTACCACTTTTGGAAAGCACCTAAGATCATACACAATAGCTTGAAGACAATACACACAACAATGCTCTCAATGGAGGAAGAAACAATGACAATGATCTATTGATCTCAATGAAGCATACAAAAGGTTTCTCCAACCTGTTCTCCACGACTTCCCTACTATTTATGGATGAGGAAGATGACTCTCTCTCCTCTCTCTAGAAGGTACTTGACCCTAGATATTCCCTATATAGGAAAAATAGCTAAAAATGGCTTATATGACCAAAATACATCAAAATGGTCTCATTTTGAAGGGTATGAAGTTTGACACTTCATCATACTGAAAAAATACAGTAAATAAAAACATTGTGGCCTGGTTCACACGTGTGAAACTCCAGAACCAAAACTATTTACAATTTTAGCCAATTTAGGCCTCAAACTAGCTAGGAAATGTTGACAATTTTCACACTCCCTCTTCAACATTGGATGCTAGTTTCAACATAGTCTTTGAGCACATTCCAAGATTAGATCTATGCATTAAATATAGGTCCTTTCCCAATGGTTTGGTGAAGATATCAGCCACACACTCCTTTGAAGAGACATGTTGAAGCTCCACCTCTTTGGCAATGACTTGATCTCTCACAAAATGGTGAGCAATCTCAATGTGCTTGCTCCTTGCATGAAAAACAGGATTGCTTGCCAAGCTTTGGGCTGAAAGGTTATCACAAAGTATGATTGGAGTCTTCTCTGGTTCCAGCAAGTGAAGATCCAATAACATCCTCTTGATCCAAAGAATCTCCTTGGTGCATGTTGTTAATGCCTTGTACTCGGCTTCGGTGGAAGATAGAGAGATAGTTGGTTGCTTCTTTGATAGCCATGAGACCACTCCATCTCCAAGATAGATTGCAAAGGCACTTGTTGACTTCTTATCCATTTGATCACCTGCAAAATCTGAATCTGAAAATCCACAAAGGTTAGGTGTAGTACCTCCATACAAGATGCCAAAATCTCTAGATCCCGAGATGTATCTAAGTACTCTCTTTCCTAGCTTCCAATGAGCCTCACTAGGATCTTGCATAAATTGACTTAGTTTACCAACCACAAAGCTTAGATCAGGTCTTGTGATGGTTAACCATATAAGAGATCCTATTAGCTTTCTATAGAGAGTAATGTCCTTGAAGGATCTTTCATTACTTCTTGTAGTTAGCTTTACATTTGATTCCATAGGAGTAGAAACAACTTTACAATCTTCCATATGAAACCTTTTTAGAATAGAGTTAACATACTTTTCTTGACATATGAATTTAGATTTAGAAGTTCTAATAATCTCTATTCCTAAGATATAATGAAGTTTACCAAGATCTTGAATTTCAAACTCTCTTTTGAGTGCCATCTTGATTTCATCTATATCTAGATTGTTACCACCACTTAAGATAATGTCATCAACATAGATCAAAAGTAAAGTGATATCATTTTCATTCAATCTAAAGTAGAGAGAATGATCATACTCACTCATAACAAAGTTTTGAGAAAGTAAGAAGGAATTGAGCTTAGCATACCAACTCCTTGGTGCTTGCTTTAGCCCATACAAACTCTTTTGGAGATAGCACACATGATTAGGCTCATCATGTGAAACATAGCCCTCGGGTTGCTCCATGTAAATATCTTCTTCAAGATCACCATTCAAGAAGGCATTAGTAACATCCATTTGCCACATATCCCAATCATAAAGAGTTGCAAGAGAGATTAGGATTCGAATAGTTACCATCTTTGCCACGGGTGCAAAGGTCTCATCATAGTCAATACCATATTCTTGAGCATACCCCTTTGCCACCAACCTTGCCTTGTACTTGTTGATTGATCCATCTTGATTTGTCTTGATCTTGAAGATCCACTTACAACCAATTGCCTTCTTGTCCTTTGGAAGCTTTACCAACCTCCATGTGTTGCTTTTGATGAGTGCTTGATGCTCATGATCCATGGCTTGGATCCATTCCTTCTTTTGAATTGCTTCACCTACACAAGTTGGTTCATCAAAAGAGGTAAGAAAAGCAAAGTTAGAGTTGTCCACCACTTGCTTTCCTTTTTCATCATAGGTTAGCCTTGATGGCTTAGCCCTTTGCCTTTGAGTCTTCCTTGAAGTTTTCTTTGGAGTGGCATCTCCATCTTCATCCAAGACATCTTGCACATCATGATGATTAGTAGGCACATCAACATCAACATCAACAACATTGGAAACATTCTCTTCATGAAAGATGACATCCCTACTTATGACAACTTTCTTTGTAGAAGGAATGTACACTTTGTAAGCCTTGCTTACTTCACTATAGCCAACAAACACACCCTTCTTTGATGAAGGATCTTCTTTAGTTCTATCATCAAGTGTGATATTGACAAAACATGTACATCCAAAGATCCTACAATGCTTGACACTCGGCCTTCTACCATAAAGAACCTCATGAGGAGTTTTACCATCCAAGGAAGCACTTGTCCATCTATTACATAGATAGTTAGCACATGCTAAAGCTTCCCCCCAAAAAGACTTAGCAAGATTAGCATGTAGTCTCATTGCCTTGGCACATTCACAAAGGGTTCTATTCTTCCTCTCGGCCACTCCATTCTGTTGTGGAGTCCTAGGACTAGACATCTCCCTCTTAATCCCATGTGCTATACAAAAGTCTTTGAACCTATTTGAGGTGTATTCCCCTCCATTATCAGATCTTAAGCATTTGATCTTTGTATTGAATTGGTTTTCCATTTCATTCTTGAACTTGACAAATGCAGCAAACACTTCATCCTTACTTTTAAGAAGATAGATCCAAGTATACCTACTAAAGTCATCAATGAAAGTTGCATACATCTTTGCCCCACCATTGCTAGTTGTACTAGAAGAATGAATATCAGAATGCACAAGTTGAAAAGCTTCTTTAGATCTAGAAGTAGATCTAGAATAAGCAAGTCTATGAGATTTGGACAAGGCACAATGTTCACAAACACTATTGTTTGCAACAAGACTTTTAGGGAGACCAAGAACAAGCTCTTTCTTTGCCATTACCTCCAAAGATTTGAAGTTGGGATGGCCCAACCTCTTGTGCCAAACTTCTTGGTTTGTCAATTGCTCCCTAGCCATACATCCTTCATGATTAGAGATCACACATGCATCAAGCTTGAAAAGTTTACCATGCCTCCTACCTTGAGCAATCAAGGATCCACATTTACTTATCAAACATGCATCTCCAATGAACTCCACATCAAGTCCTTTGTCAATCATTTGACTTACACTAAGCAAATTCTTAGTGATTGTAGGAATGTACAAGACATTTTCAAGATTTGCTTTCCTATTTGTTGAAAGGGAAATAGGAATAGTGCCTATGCCTTTGATGTCACATTGACCATCATTTGCAGTGTAGATGATGTTACCTTCTCCCTCATAAGACAATAAGGATGTAAAGTATTCCTTATGTCTTGTCATGTGAGATGAGGCTCCACTATCAATCCACCAAGGATCATTATCATCTATGTTGGCTAACAAACTTGAAGTCATAACAAGTGATTCACATGTGTTATGTTCTTCCTCATCTATTGTAAGATTTCCTTGCCTCTCTCCTTGCTCTCTTTTCTTCTTATAACATTCATTTGCAAAATGATCTTTTATCCCACAATAAAAGCACTTGAACTTTGACTTATTGTTCTTAGTAGAAGAGGAAGAGGAAGAGTGATCATCATGATCAAAGTTACCACCTTTGGACCATTTCCCTTTGCCTTTACCTTTGCCCTTGAATTTGCCTTTTGTGAAGAAAGCCTCTTCACCTCCACCTTGCAAGGATGCACCATCAAGCTTTGATTGCAACCTATGTTCTTCAGCCAATAAGATTTCTTACAAGTCAACCACACTTGGCAAGACTCTTTGAATGGCAAAACTTTGCACAAGGTTAGCATGTTCATTTAGCAAACCATTCAACATAACTTGGACTATTTCACCATCTTTTATGTTCTCATCAATGCATGCTAAATCATCACTTAGGGACTTAACTCTCAAGATAAATGCATGAGCACTTTCACCCTCTCTTTGCCTACTAGAAAATATTTGTCTCCTTAGGGTCAATACCCTAGATGTGGACTTTGATTCAAAGAGCTTCTTTAAGGCATTCCATGCCTCACTTGCACTTTGACACTTTCCAACTTCCTTGAGAAGTTCATTTGTAACATTCATTTTAATGATATGAAGAGCCCTTTTGGCCTTCTTATCAAACCTTTGTTGCTCTTGAAGTGTGAGAGGTCTCTCTTCAATTTCTACAACTATGTCCATGAGTTCATTCAACTCAAGTAAGGACTCCATCCTCACTTTCCAAGTAGAGTAGTTTGATGAACTCAACCTTTCACTAGACTCTAGCATGATCCCACCATTGGAAGCCATGATTCTAATGTTTCTTCAACTTTTAGGTTTTGTCCTAAAGCACTTAGCACTCACTTTTCTCTCAACAAATGATAGATAAAGAGATCTATGAAGATTTAGGACTCTAAAACACTTCTATCTTGAACCTAGATGGTTTCCAAGCATAGAAAGGAAGATTGAAACACATGCAACACTTTGCACACACTAAGAATGGATTACAAAATCAAACCAACCTGAACACACTCTTGCTTAAGCTCTCAAACTTTCCAGCAAGTGACCAAATCAAGTTATGGTGTGAAGAGTTACTTGCATTCTTAGAAAATACCCAAAACTAGGATGCCAAGATTACCTAGTAATGAACAAACTTGATCAACATATGATCAACACACTAAGATATTGATTCAACCTGTAAAACCACATGTAAACCACACTTCTAAAAGTTTATAAACTCCAGCAAGTGATAAATACAAGATTTAGAGGTGAATGAATGAGCACACTTAGTGAATCACAAGACTAGCTTCACTATCTTGTCAAATCTTGGTGTTTAGATGTAGATCTAAGATCACTTCACATGAGAATGTTCCTCAACCTGTTAAGAACCTGAAAACACACTTGCATAATGGTTAACACCTTCCAGCAAATGCTCCAATCAAATTACATAAGGAGAGTTACTTACATGCTCAACAAAGTACACCAAAATTTATGCCAAAATTGATGACAATCTTTACAATATGCTCTTCACAATGGAGCTTACAATATGTTCACCCAAAAAAGGGGATCTTTCATCCAAATGGGAGCTTTGCTCAGCCTTTAGGAGAATTACAACTCACTCAAAAGAGCATTTGTCATCCACTTAAGGAGAAGTTTCATCCACTTAAGGAGAGTGTTCATCCAAGAATGGAGATTGTCAACAATAGGATTGAAAAGAACATTGTTAGTATTGAATATGCACAAGCCTCACAATCACAAATGATTAGGTGTTATGATCTAATCCAAAATAGTTTCTTTTCAGCCTCTGATCTTCAATAGACCTGAAATATGCTTTTGATCCACAAGTTCAACTCACAAAACAAAGGTTAGTAAGATTTGATCAACAAAGCAATGCAAAATCATGCTAGAACTTGATCAAACATCCAAATATCACCAAAAATGGAATACTTACTGTAAATAGAAGCCAACCAGCTCTGATACCATGTGAAAAATACAGATCCTAAGTGGATCTAAACTCCAAGATCATTGGCTTGAATGCTTGCACTCCAAACTACATAAGCTAGGAATTGGCAACACATTCTATGCTACCTAGAATGCAAAGAACTTGATCAAAAAGCATTTATCACAAATGGAAACTTCCATAAACATAAAGTGCGGCCCAAAATAGCATTATACAGTCCATAATACATCAGCCTATCACTTTTGGAAAGCACCTAAGATCATACACAATAGCTTGAAGACAATACACACAACAATGCTCTCAATGGAGGAAGAAACAATGACAATGATCTATTGATCTCAATGAAGCATACAAAAGGTTTCTCCAACCTGTTCTCCACGACTTCCCTACTATTTATGGATGAGGAAGATGACTCTCTCTCCTCTCTCTAGAAGGTACTTGACCCTAGATATTCCCTATATAGGAAAAATAGCTAAAAATGGCTTATATGACCAAAATACATCAAAATGATCTCATTTTGAAGGGTATGAAGTTTGACACTTCATCATACTGAAAAAATACAGTAAATAAAAACATTGTGGCCTGGTTCACACGTGTGAAACTCCAGAACCAAAACTATTTACAATTTTAGCCAATTTAGGCCTCAAACTAGCTAGGAAATGTTGACAATTTTCACACTTCATATGTTGATTGTCTTCAATAACAACAGGTGATAGATTTTGAGGTTGCTTGATCTCGGCCCCTCCAAGATTGGACTTCTCTTCTTCATAAATAACTACATCTCTACTATCAATTACTTTAGAGGTAGAGAGCATGTAGATTCGATAGGCTTTCTTGTTGGATGAATATCCAACCATTACTCCTTTGATTGCACAAGGATCATCCTTCTTTCTCGTTTCCAAGGGAATATGGACAAAGCATATGCATCCAAATACTCTAAGGTGATCAACCTTAGGTTTCTTCAAATAAAGTAGTTCATATGGTGACTTTCCTCCAAGTGCAATATGAGGAAGTTGATTGCAAAGATAGTTTGAACAATTGATCGCCTCACCCCAAAAGTCTTTTGGCAAGGATGCCTCAATTCTAATGGTTTTGGCACATTCACACAAGGTTCTATTCTTTCTTTCAGCCACCCCATTTTGAGATGGTGTATATGCACAAGAAAACTCCCTTTTGATGCCTTCAAGCTCACAATAATCATGAAATTTATTGGAAGTGTACTCTCCACCTCCATCAGATCTAAAAATCTTGATATTGTATGAAAATTGCTTTCCAACTAGAGCTTTGAACTTTAAGAAATAGTCAAAAACCATAGACTTTGATGCTAGAAGATACAACCAAGTAAATCTTGTCAAATCATCAATGAAAGTTACAAATCGAGTAGCACCACCCTTGCTCCTTGAAGATGAGAAGTGCACATCCTAGTGCATGAGCTCTAATGGATGTGTAGTCTTGATAGATGACTTTGAAAAAGGCTTCTTATGAGACTTAGATATGGCACAAGCCTCACATGGCTTGAAATTCTTGGAGATAAGATTAGGCAAGCCAATAGCTTTGTCTTTCTTGACCATGGAAATCATAGAATTATAGTTAGGATGCCCCATCCTTCTATGCCATAGTTCCTCCAAAGAAATATGAGAATCAGAAGCACCATCACAAGAGTTAGCATACTCTTTGGGATCAAGTTTGTAGATTCCACCATATCTAGACCAAATGCAAGGATCTCATCATGCTTCTTGATTGTACATGTACCAACATTGAAATTCACATCTAGTCCACTATCAAGCAATTGACCAACACTAATAAGATTTTTTGTTAACTTAGGAACAAAAAGTTCTTTAGAAAGAGAAAGAACTTTTGATGATGAAAGCTTTAAGGGTATAGTCCCTATGCCTTCAATAGCACACTCATGATCATTTGCTGTGTAGATGGACTTCTTGGCTCCTTAATAAGGTGCCATGGATGAAAAAGAATGCTTCCACTATCGATATATCACAAACCATCCTTCTTGAAAGGTGATGAAGAAAAACTTGAGACCATGAGAGATCCCTCTTCATCACTTGCATGAGCATCTTCCTTCTCTTCATTGGAAATTTGGCTTGCTTGAATTGACTCTTCTTTTTGAAGCAATTGGTGGCATAATGCCCCTTCTTGCCACAAAAGAAACGCTTGATGTTTTTCTTCTTCTTCTTGGATGTGAAAGCTTGAGAGGACTCATCCTCTTCTCCTTTCTCCTTGGAAATAAGATTGTTCTTGCTTGAAGAATGTTGGTCTTGATTCTTACTTCTTGACTTGTGCTTATCCTTGGTAAATAGGGCTTTACCATCAATGTTGAGAGACAGTCTTTCCATTTTCAAGAGTTTATACTCTTGTCTTGATTCTTCAAAAATGAGAACACTTTGGAGTGCTTCCAAACTTGGTAGCTCCTCCTTAATGGCATAACTTTGAACAAGATTGTCATATTCCTCCTTTAACCCATTAAGAATGACTTGAACAAGTTCATTTTGGTTGATAGAGTCTCCTATGCATGACAATTCTCTATGGAGGTCTTTAACTCTCATTACATAAGTTGATGCACTTTCATCACTTCTCTGTACAGTTTGAAAATTTTGGTTTCTTAGTGTTAGAAGTCTAGAAGTATTCTTTGCCTCATAGATGGACTTGAGAGTATCCCAAGCATCTTTGGCATTAGTACAAGCACCAATTTCTCTTAAGATGTCATTTGAGACATTCATTTTAATATAATGCAGAGCCATCCTAGCTCTTTTTTTCTACTTTGGAATTTCTTGAGGATTTTGTGGTTCTTCTTCAATACCAAGTACAAGATCCATCACATCTTGTAGAATTAAGATAGATTCCATCCTAACCTTCCAAATTGAGTAATTGGAGGTTGACAATCTTTTACTTGCCTCTAATAGAAAGACACCCATTGAAGCCATAAAGAATGTTGGAAATAAAAAAGGATGGATGAAAAAATTGCTTATCTTCTCACTATAGGAACCAATCAAGGGTAAAGAACCAAATCCTATGTAAGATCAAGCAAAAAAATTGTGAGATAGATCTCATTAGTTTGACAATCTCTCTAAAATAATACTTGAATCATCAAAAAAGATGAAGTATGGTAAAAGTTATGGTTCTCTGAATTTCACACGTGTGAAATACTCCAAAAATGTCAAATTGACTCAAATACAACCTATTTGTATGAAACAATTTGCCTAGAACCTATAAATTTTGCCCAAATCACATATAGATGAGATTGGTCAACTTCTGGGTGATTTTTGTGATCATTCAAGCAATAAATGACATGTACACAAGATTTGCCACAGGTCTAGGTGCCCTACGTACGACTATTAAAGATCTTATAACTTTTGATTGGCTTATCCAACTGACATGATTCAAATTGCATCAGATTCTACACAATTCTAGCTTTTTAGTGGGCCAAATTGCATGAAATTTGGATCTAAGGTGAGAGAGAACCACCAAACTGAATTTGGTCTAATTTCACACGTGCCTGCACCTGAAATTCTGTATAGTACCTGATCTGGACCGATCAAAGTGGTTTGAGGCGCAAAATCACCAAAAAACTACAAACTAGCTAGAAAGAAGAATCTAGACAATTCCTAGCTTGAAATCTGATCAGATTTGCAAACTTTCTGATTAGATTTGCTTGTAAATCTTAGGTTAGCTCTGATACCAAGTTAAATTCACATGCGTGGGATGCCCTACACATGTACTTTTGACCTCCTAAGCCCAATAATACCATAAAGATCAAACTAGCATTGATTGACAATAAGAAAGTTGATCATACAGGCAATATTATTGTGTTACAAGCAGATCTATTCACAAAATGCTCTCACATGTGTAAGATGCATTTAAAACATAAAACTAAGTACAATAAATGCCTCAACTCATTAGAGAGAGAAAGTGAATGTACGAACTCGACTAGAGAGAGATGGCACCATATATATAGATCCATGGACTCTCCTCCTACTTTGAGTTGAATTGGAGTTATGAATCCACCTCTCAAGCTATCTAGACTTCTTCAAGCCACCTCAATAGGTCTATTTGTGCCACCTAGTATCTTCATGCATTAAATGTGGCATGCAAAGTACAAATGGCAATTCCTATGGTAGCTCGAGTTTCTACTTCTACCTACCTTGAACATTTTATCTTAAGATGGGCTTTTACTAAGCCAAAAGAGCTTAATTCATCTTTGGCATTTTTAGGTCCCCTATTTACAACATTAGATAGATTTTTCCAATATTTCAACAAAGTAGACCAACGAGATTGAATAATGACCTACTACACCCGATCTTAGCCCAAGCACCATTCGAAAAGTGGGGATTGGATTACATCAGTCCAATTCACCCTACAACAAGAAGTACCCAGGCTCGATACATAATCGTAGCCATGGACTATCTCACCAAGTGGGTCGAAGCCAAGGTAGTAAGAGTAGCTGATGCTAGGACCACTGCCAAGTTCCTTTATGAAAATATCATTGTGCCCTTTGGATGCCCGGTGGAGATAGTCAGCAATCACGGAAGTCATTTCATCAATGAGACTATCAAGGTCCTGTTGGAGGAATTCTTAGTGATCCATAGAACCAGTACGCCTTATTATCCTCGCGGTAATGGGCAACCAGAATCATCTAATAAGATCCTATGTGGCGTGCTCACAAAAACAGTTGAAGCTAGTAGATCAGATTGGGAACACAAGTTGCATGCTACTCTGTGGGCATTCAGGACAACATATAAGGGAAGCACTGATCAAACACCCTTCCAATTGGTATATGGTCAAGATGCTATAATTTCAGTAGATTTTTTAGTCCCTTCATTAAGGATTGCCACAACGCAACATCTTAATGAATCCAAATTTCTACAACTACGCCACGAAGCTCTGCATAAACTCTGTGAAACACACTTACTAGCTGTACGTGCACTGGTAGCTGAAAAGGAAAGGTGCAAGACATGGCACGATCACAAGTTACAAAAGAAGGATCTTCATTTCGGAGATATGGTCCTGATGTATAAAACCAAGGCGATCAAGGGAAAATTAAAATTCACAAGTGAAGGTCCTTATCGGATCAAGGAAATTCTTAATCATGGAGCCGTGACTGTGGAGAAGCTAGATGGGACACTGTTTGATACACCCATCAACGGTAGCCGGTTGCAGAAGTACTAGCCACCGCAGTGAATTAGATCCAGGTTGGTGGTGGCATGTTATGAAAAGCTATTCTGTTAGGCCATCACAACTAGATCTAGGAAGATCGAACCAAATCAAACTAGATCCATCAAGATTCAGCTAGATCTGGCAAGATCAGGAAAATCCATTAGGATCCAAGAGGGATCCAGATCCAGATGGGATCAAGATGCAGACAGATCATCAGAATGCCCATAAGTCCCCCAAATTTGCAGATCAAAGACCTCAATCTTAGTAACTATGGCAATTTAAGGGCAAAATTCACCCAAAACTGATGGATATGTTATCAAATATCCATCAAAACTTCCAGAAAACTACCAACAATCAGATCAGTTGAACCCTTGTAAACAGTCTGAACCCTCGCAGAACCTTTGCAAGGCAGCCAAATCACTTCTGAACTCTCGCAGATTTCTCTGAGGTCTTAGAATTTTGTGAGAAAGTTTCCTACCAAAATTTGGGTGGAACTGAACAAGGAAAAGTGAATTTCACCTAATACACATTCTAAATTTTGCAATATAAGGGCTGGATTCGAGTCATTTGTCACCTTTGCTGGCGAAGCTCTGCTCAAATTTTCACTAAAATTTCCAAGTTCTCTGTTTGTGACCAAACTTCACACAAGCTATCATCTGCACATTTGAAACCTAGATTTGTGCTCTGAAGTACAGTTCTTACCATCCGACACTTGTTATTCACAGTTTTTGTTGTTTCCACCTCTTTTTACCTTTTCCACCATTTTTTCTACTTTTTCGCACTTTAACTATCACTACTAACATGGTCTCTTCATCCTCTGAAGACTCTAGCACCAAGCAGGTGATCCAGCATGAAATACCCTCGGCCACACAGATCTGGTCCTTACCCTCTAACACTCTGATTCAACCATGGCTTTAGACTGCTGGCCCACTTCTTGAGGCAATGGGTTTTTTCCTGGTGCTTTTCCATTCTGAGATTAACATGGGCCTCGCCCTTCACGCTTATGCCACCTGGGACGCGTCGAAGTCGCGCTTCCACTTCCTGTACCAAGGTACTACGTACAAGGTCAATATTAACGCAAACTCGATGGTCACCATTGGCATTATGTCCGGCGACCGTCAACCCATCTCCCATCATCAAGCAAAAAGCTTGATCAAACTTTGCGTTGCCAAGACTGCACCAAAGATCCCATCCAAACTAACAACGATTACTTGATAGATGCTATCACGGAACCAGTCATACAGGCGGCTGTGCATCTGTTGAACAACTTTCTAGTTGTTTTAACATTTCGCAAGGACAAAATCCAGTCCACGTTGCTAAGTCAGATAGTGGAATCCTTCATGGCATTCCTTGGCCCCACGGTTGTGCCATACAACTAGCACGCCTTCCTCATTCACGAACTAACCATCTCCATCAAACCCAACAACCATGAGCGCATCACAACAGGTTCCTTGTTGTGTAATTTTGCCTATGCACTTCTTGAGGCAAAAGTGCGCGACTTCCGCCGCTCCAGCCTTTTATCTTCCATCGAACCTTTATCCGCCATCTGCCACATCCACATCCTCCCAACCCGCAGTTACTGACACAATGGCCAGCAAGAGAATGCGTTACGCTGCCCCTTCCTTCTCATCTCCAGAACTAAATGGTCAATGGAGATAAGCATTATCTACAATGAGGAATATTTGAGAATGGTTGAGGTGGAAGAGCATTGGGAGCTTGATTTTATCAGAACAGAGCTCATGTTATTTCAAACCAATCTACCAACATATTTTAGATTTATCATCAACTGAAGACTCGTAAGTACTTTATGTTTATTGCCATTTCAAAATAGAACAAAATAATTGAAAATGTCATCATTTACAATTGCACATTCACTAATATTTGTCATGTCACATATGCGAAAAAGACAGGAGCTGATAACATGCTGCAAAGATCTACCTACAACAATCACCATTGTGGGAGAACAATAGCTTCAAATAAAATCTAGTAAAAATCTGTGTATACACTCTTTCATTCAATAAATGAAAGCCCAATATGGGCATTAGTACATGTATTTTGTGCTTCCAAATTCATAAAATGGAACAGCATTTGATATATCAATATTTTTCTATGAATTCTATACATGTGCAATCTATTTATGTTCTATGCTATATGTATTGTTCTAATCTTTATTTAGTATAATTACATCATCCTTTGCACCATCGTCAACAATGGGAGGCTAAAGCCTTGCCCTAGCCAGTATGCTCAGGATAATTTTTTGTCCAAATCTATACACCTGGCTTGATGTGTACTTAGGAAGTATAAACTGCAAGATAGAACATTCATGTATTAGTAATGGCTAAACACATCAACAAAATAAAAAACTAATCATCATTCCAAAAATAAGAATAAACAGAATAATAAGATGATTTTTGTGATCATTCAAGCAATAAATGACATGTACACACGATTTGCCATAGGTCTAGGCGCCCTACCTACGACTCTTCAAAAGCCTATAACTTTCGATTGGCTTATCCAACTGTCATGATTCAAATTGCATCAGATTCTACCATTTCTAGCTTTCTAGTGGGCTAATTTACTTGAAATTTGGATCTGAGGTGAGAGAGAACCACTAATCTGAAAGTGGGTGGATTTCACATGTGCCAGCACCTAAAATTCTGTACAGTACCTGATCTGGCCCATTCAATGTGGTTTGAAGCTCAGAATCACAAAAAAACTGCAAACTAGCTAGAAGGTAGAATCTAGACAATTCCTAGCTTGAAATCTGATCAAATCTGCAAACTTTTTTATTAGACTTGAACTTAGGTAGGCTCTGATACCATGCTGAATTCACACGTGTGGGATGTCCTACACATGTATTTTTTATCTCTTAAGCACAATAACACCATAAAGATCAGACTAGCATTGGTTGTCAACAGGAAAGCTGATCGTACAAGCAATATTATTGTGTTACAAGCAAAATCTATCAACAAAACATAAGACGAAGCATCATAAATGCCTCTACTCGGCTAGAGAGAGAAAATAGAAGGTACAAAAATTGTGGAGAGAGAGAGAGAGCACAAAGAGCTTGTCTCCAAATTTGCATTACACACAAATTTCATCATCTTCTCATTGAGAGTACATCACATATATATAGATCCATGGACTCTTCTCCTACTTTGAGTTGAATTGGAGTTGTGGATCCACCTCTCAAGCTATCTAGACTTATCCAAGCCACCTCACTATGTCTAATTGTGCCACATAGTCTTTTCATGCATTAAATGTGGCATGTAATGTACAAATGGCAATTCCTATGGTAGCTCGAGTTTCTACTTCTACCTACCTTGAATATTTTATTCTAAGATGGGTCTTTACTAAGCCAAAAGAGCTCAATTCATCTTTGGCATTTTTAGAACCCATACTCACAACATTAGATAGATTTTTCAATATTTTGACACTCCTCCTAAAAATGTATCTAATGTGGATCAAGCATTAATCTTGAGATAAGACCAAGATTAGACCTATCTCATACCACTCCTTGGTATTGAGGGCTTCTTGAACATCTTTGGGCTCCTCATGAGAAATAAAATAAGCATAAGTGGAATCAAGATCCACTTGTTTTTCTTTGTCATCATAAGTGAGCCTCTTGGGCTCGGATCTCTCCCTCATGGATCGTCTAGGAGTGAAAATCTGAGGACTTCCATCTTTAGATCTTGACTCCATATGTTGATTGTCTTCAATAACAACAGGTGATAGATTTTGAGGTTGCTTGATCTCGGCCCCTCCAAGATTGGACTTCTCTTCTTCATAAAAAACTACATCTCTACTATCAATTACTTTAGAGGTAGAGAGCATGTAGATTTGATAGGCTTTCTTGTTGGATGAATATCCAACCATTACTCCTTTGCTTGCACAAGGATCATCCTTCTTTCTCGTTTCCAAGGGAATATGAACTAAGCATATGCATCCAAATACTCAGGTGATCAACCTTAGGTTTCTTCAAATAGAGTGCTTCATATGGTGACTTTCCTCCAAGTGCAACATGAGGGAGTCTATTGCAAAGATAGTTTGAAGAATGGATAGCCTCACCCCAAAAGACTTTTGGCAAAGATGCCTCAATTCTGATGGTTTTGGCAGATTCACACAGTGTTCTATTCTTTCTTTCAGCCACCCCATTTTGAGATGGTGTATATGCACAAGAAAACTCCCTTTTAATGCATTCAAGCTCACAATAATTATGAAATTTATTGGAAGTGTACTCACCACCTCCATCACTTCTAAGAATCTTGATTTTGTAAGAAAATTGCTTTTCAATTAGAGCTTTGAACTTTAGAAAATAGTCAAACACCATAGATTTTGAAGCTAGAAGATATACCCAAGTAAATCTAGTGAAATCATCAATGAAAGTTACAAAGCAACTAGCACCACCCTTGCTCTTTGAAGATAAGAAGTTCACATCCGAGTATATGAGCTCCAATGGATGTGTAGTCTTGATAGATGACTTTGAAAAAGGCTTCTTATGAGACTTAGATATGGCACAAGCCTCACATGGCTTGAAATTCTTGGAGATAAGATTAGGCAAGCCAATAGCTTTAGCTTTTTTGACCATGGACACCATAGAATTATAGTTAGGATGACCCAACCTTCTATGCCATAGTTCCTCCAAAGACATATGAGTAGCAAAAGCACTATCACAAGAGTTAGCATACTCTTTGGGATCAAGCTTGTAGATTCCACCATATCTATACCCAAATGCAAGAATTTCATCATGCTTCTTGATTGTACATGTATCGACATTGAAATTCACATCTAGTCCACTATCAAACAATTGCCCAACACTAATAAGATTTTTTGTTAGCTTGGGAACAAAAAGTACATTAGACAGAGAAAGAACTTTTGATGAAGAAAGGTTTAAGGGAATGGTCCCTATGACTTCAATAGCACACTCATGATCATTTTGCTATGTACATGGACTTCTTGGCTCCTTCATAAGGTGACATGGATGAAAAAGAATACTTGGAGCTACACATATGTGAGGAAGCTCCACTGTCTATATACCACGAACCATCCTTCTTGAAAGGTGATGAAGAAAAACTCGAGACCATAAGAGATCTTGCATGAGCATCTTCCTTCTCTTCATTAGAAATGTTGGCTTGCTTGAATTAACTCTTCTTTTTGAAACAATTGGAGGCATAATGCCCCTCCTTGCCACAAAAGAAACACTTGATGTTTTTCTTCTTCTTCTTGGATGTGGAAGCTTGAGAGGACTCATCCTCATCTACTTTCTCCTTGGCAATAAGATTGTTCTTGCTTGAAGAGAATTGGTGTTGATTCTTACTTTTTGTCTTGTGCTTGTCTTTGGTAAAGAGAGCTTTACCATCAATGTTGAGAGATAGTCTCTCCATTTTCAAGAGTTTATATTCTTGTCTTGATTCTTCAGAAATGAGCACACTTTGGAGTGCTTCCAAACTTGGTAGCTCCTCCTTAATGGCATAACTCTGAACAAGGTTGTCATATTCCTCCTTGAACCCATTAAGTATGACTTGAACAAGTTCATTTGGTTGATGGAGTCTCCTATGCATGACAATTCTCTATGGTCAATGCCAAATACAATATCCATCACATCTTGTAGTATTAAGACAGATTTCATTCTAACCTTCCAAATTGAGTAATTGGAGGTTGATAGTCTTTCACTTGCTTCTAATAGAAAGACACCCATTTGAAGTCATAAAGAATGATGGAAATCAAAAAAGATGGATGAAAAAATTGCTTATCTTCTCACTATAGGAAGTAATCAAGGGAAAATAACCAAATCCTATGTAAGACAAAGCAAAAAAACTGTGAGATAGATCTCACTAGCTTGACAATCTCTCTAAAACAAGATTTGAATCATCAAAAAATATGAAGTATGGCAAAAGTTATGGTTCTCTGAATTTCACACGTGTGAAATACTCTAAAAATGTCAAATTGACTCAAATACAATCTATTTGTATAAAACAATTTGCCTAGAACCTATCAATTTTGTCTAAATCACATATAGATGAGATTGGTCAACTTCTGGATGATTTTTGTGATCATTCAAGCAATAAATGACATGTATTCACGATTTACCACAGGTCTAGGCGCCCTACCTATGACTCTTCAAAAGCTTATAACTTTTGATAAGCTTATCCAACTGTCATGATTCAAATTGCATCAGATTCTACACATTTCTAGCTTTCTAGTGGGCTAATTTGCATGAAATTTATATCTGAGGTGAGAGAGAATCACCAAACTGAAAATGGGCAGATTTCACATGTGCCAGCACCTAAAATTCCGTATAGTACCTGATCTGGCCCATTCAATGTGGTTTGAAACTCAGAATCACAAAAAAACTGCGAACTAGCTAATTTACTTGAAATTTGGATCTGAGGTGAGAGAGAACCACCAATCTGAAAATGGGCGGATTTCACATGTGCCAGCACCTAAAATTCCGTACAGTACCTGATCTGGCCCATTCAATGTGGTTTGAAGCTCAGAATCACAAAAAAACTGCAAACTAGCTAGAAGGTAGAATCTAGACAATTCCTAGCTTGAAATCTGATCAAATCTGCAAACTTTTTTATTAGAGTTAAACTTAGGTAGGCTCTGATACCATGCTGAATTCACACGTGTGGGATGTCCTACACATGTATTTTTGATCCCTTAAGCACAATAACACCATAAAGATCAGACTAGCATTGGTTGTCAATAGGAAAGCTAATCATACAAGCAATATTATTGTGTTACAAGCAAAATCTATCAACAAAACATAAGACGAAGCATCATAAATGCATCTACTCAGCTAGAGAGAGAAAATAGAAGGTACAAAAATCGTGGAGAGAGAGAGGGCACAAAGAGCTTGTCTCCAAATTTGCATTACACACAAATTTCATCATCTTCTCATTGAGAGTACATCACATATATATAGATCCATGGACTCTTCTCCTACTTTGAGTTGAATTGGAGTTGTGGATCCACCTCTCAAGCTATCTAGACTTATCCAAGCCACCTCACTATGTCTAATTATGCCACATAGTCTTTTCATGCATTAAATGTGGCATGTAAAGTAGAAATGGCAGTTCCTATGGTAGCTCGAGTTTCTACTTCTACCTACCTTGAATATTTTATTCTAAGATGGGTCTTTACTAAGCCAAAAGAGCTCAATTCATCTTTGGCATTTTTAGAACCCATACTCACAACATTAGATAGATTTTTCAATATTTTGACAACTTGATCTAGGAAAAGGCCTTCTGTGTGATTTTGCCAGCACACATGCTTCACAAGGTAGAAGCTCCTTTGACAATGTCTTTGGTAGACCAACAACTTTTCCTTCTCTGAAATGTTAGCACTCTCCCTAGAATCTAGTTTGTACAACTTACCAATTCTAGATCCTCTAGCAATAACTTCATTTTCTCTTTAGATTATACACTTGTCAACTTGAAACTTGACATCCAATCCACTATCAAACAACTATCCTACACTAATGAGATTCTTAGTCAATCTAGGTACATACAGTACATCATGTAAGCAAAAAGATTTTGATGATGATGCATGCAGTGGAATACTACCTATTCCTTCAATCCTACACTCTACATCATTACCAGTATAGATTGATCTTTTTGCACCTAGATATGACATGAGATTAGTGAAAAACTTTCTAGAACTAGACATATGGGAACTAGCCCCACTATTTATCCACCAGACTTCTTCATTCTTAAAAGGAAAAGATGAA
This sequence comes from Diphasiastrum complanatum, assembly GCA_029204225.1. NCBI lineage: Eukaryota > Viridiplantae > Streptophyta > Lycopodiopsida > Lycopodiales > Lycopodiaceae > Diphasiastrum > Diphasiastrum complanatum. The sequence goes on from MU831607.1 coordinate 84,559, forward strand.
AAAGTAGACATCATTGATGAATCCTCTCTTTCACTCTCTACACCCTCACACTCATCCTCATTAGTAAGTTTAGCTTGCTTAGATTCATTCTTCTTCTTGAAAGAATTTGATGCATAGTGTCCTTTCTCGCCACAGAAAAAACACTTGATCTTTGAAAGCTTCTTCTTGCCACTTGATGTTGCAGCTTGTGAGGACTGATCCTCACCACCTTCTTTGGCTTTGTCCTTCTTGAAGTGTTGTTGTCCTTTGCCCTTGCCTCTTAACTTGTCTATGATGAAGAGTGCTTTGTCATCTCCACCATCTTTCAATGAAAGTCTGTTGATCCTCAGCATTTTGTTCTCTTGCCTGCTTTCTTCAGCAATGAGAATACCTTGCAGTGTCTCCAAGGATGGAAGATCCTCTCTGACAACATAAGTCTACACAGTATTGTCATACTCATCTCTATGTCTATTTAGGACTACTTGAACAAGTTCAGTGTTATTAAAAACATCACTAATACCAACTAACTCTTGATGAAGATCCTTAACTCTCATGACATATGATGAAGCACTCTCATCTACTCTCTGATAACTTAGAAATATTTGATTTCTAAGTGTAAGCAATCTAGAAGTATTTTTGATTTCATAGATTGTTTTTAGAGTATCCCAAGCTTCCTTGGCATTGGTGTATGTACAAATCTCTCTTAACACTTCATTGGTAACATTTTTTTTATAAAATGAAGGGCAATTCTGGTTCTTTTGTAAAATGTTGCAGCTTCATTAGGTGCAGCAGGTTCTTCTTCAGCTCCACTCACAATATCCATTACATCATGTAGAATCAATAATGATTCCATTCCGATCTTCCACATTGCATAATTGGAAGATGTTAATCCCTCGCTGTGCTCTAAAAAATGTGAATAAGATGAAGACATCTTCACTATGAGAAATTCTAGTAATGATAAAAAATGAAGTTGAAAGGATGTTGCTTGCTATCTCAATCTAGGATCTAGCACAGATGTTGATCCAATCTATGAAATCTAGCAAGAGATGTGAGAACAAATTCTTAATACAAAAAATCAATCTATCTTGAATTTGGATCTTGCTTCAGTCACAAAAAAGAAGCACATGCAAGCATGAATTTTATCTCTCCCACGAGTTTCAAAGTACTGATATACTCTATAGAAACTTACTTTCAACTCAAACACAATAATATGTTTGAAATGAAAAATCTAAGACCTTAGAACACTCACTTCTATCCAATTCTTCTTGATTGACTGTGAAAATGATTAAATTGGTGAAAAAGACAGATGTGTGGTTACAAGGTCAGGATTAACGCAAACTTGATGGTCACCATTGGCATTATGTCCGGCGACCGTCAGCCCATCTCCCATTGCCAAGCCAAAACTCTGATCAAACCTTTCATCACCCAAATTGCACCAGAAATTCCAATCCAGACTAACAATGGTTACCTGATAGATGCTATCACGGAAGCCGTCATTCAGGTGGCTGTGAATCTGTTGAATAACCTTCTAGTTATTTCAACATTCTGCAAGGACAAAATCCAGTCCAAGCTACTGAGTCAGATAGTGAAATCCTTTCTGGAATTCCCTGGCCCCTCAGTTGTGCCATACGACTGGAATAGCTTTCTCATTCATGAACTAACCATCTCCATTAAGCCCAACAACTGTGACCATCTTGCAGCAGGTCCCATGTTGTGTAACTTTGCCTGTGCACTTCTCGAGACAAAAGTGCATGGCTTCCACCGCTCATCCCTTTTGTCTTCCATCATACCGCATACTAACCTTTATCCGCCATCTCAAGCATCCACCTCCTCCCAACCTGCAGTTACTGACACAACGGCCAGCAAACAAATGTGTGGCGTTGCCTCTACATCTTCATCTCCACCTGCTACCCAAAGACACACCACCACCGCTACACTAAAGACTCCATCAACCACCGCCACTTCTTCTTCCGTAGAACCCTCCACTCTAGTCTCTGTTGTTACTACCCCTCTTTCTGTTCCATCCACAGCTATTTCTATTTTCATTCCCATTTTCTCTGTTGATATCACTTCCATTTCTGCTCCATTATCCACTACTCCGTCCATCACCATCGCATCCTCCATCACTCATGTCGTCACCGTTGCTCCCCTCATGTTTAATCCCTCCGATTCTCAGTTGTCTCCCGACACTCTAGCGTGGATGCAAGTCATCAATTTTTCACCCCCACGTCAGACCCTTTCTGCTCCATCCTCGCCTTCTTCCATACTCCACACCACCCTTCAATTCCTCTTTGTTCCTCCCAGTGTACCGGCTGCTTCCACCAACCTAACGATGGCATACCAGACTCTGGGAAAATGCCTCATGGAGGCTGTAGCGGCCAAAGCTATATTGGAAAGCAGGGTATTACACTTGGCCAGAAGCAACACACAGTTGCGAGCGGAACTCACAAAGCCACAGCACGAGCTGATTTTAGCTCAGCAACATGAACAAGAAGGGCACCGGGAGATTGCCAAGCTGCAATAGAGGCCTCCACGAAGGTGCGGGAGCTTCAATATGAAGCATCCCAACGGCTTGCTCCCATCCAAACGCAACTAAACATTTTGGAAGCAGAGAATACACACTTGGAGGAGGAAGTCAAGGCCCTACAAAATGAAAAGCTTGTCTGGTTAGCTCAACCTGCACCAGACTCAAGACCGCTATCTGAATCAGTAATGAGTCTCCTTCGGCGGCAGGTGCAGGTCTATAGCCAAACCTTGAACAACTACCAAGCAGAGTTCAATAAATATCGAGCAAGCGCAACTCACGAGCTCGCCCAGGCCAAACAAGCCCTCAAGGCTTGCCAACAATTCATGGAGAAAAAGGCCTAGCCCACCCCCATGGTAATTCCATTGCCACCCGTTTTTTACGCTGCACAGGCTAGTACAAGCCAGGACCAAAGCCAACAAGCAATAGGGAGATGTAGCCAAGATCAAGGGTCCAAAGGCCAAGACCAAGGACCAACGGATACGGGTGCTGAGATGCGGGACCAGGGTCAAGGCACAGGTACCAACCAAAGCCAAGAGGAAGGACAAGCCACATCGTCCAGAGGTTCGCGCACCATATCTGCCATCCGGGCCTTCCAAAGACCAAAGTCCATGGAGGAGAATTCCTATCAAAGTATCCCCACGAGTCATCAAGAGACGGCTGACAGATATCGTTTTCAGCTCAAACAATAAAGGGCAAGGAGCTGCAAGCATTACCCTCCCTCCCACCACAACCAGAGTGGCGTCAGCAATTGTTTGAAAGAGACCTTGCGGCCATCAGGGCCTATGTGACAAGTCCGCAACAATTACGGGTGAACGCGCACTTCCTGCCATGTACACGACGATCCAAATGGGCAAAATGCGACACCCCTCTGGACAAGATCCCACTTCAAAACTTCAATTGGCCGATCATTCCATCAGAATATGGTTGGACTAGGGATGTAGATGCCATAAGGGCTCTCACCACATTCGTGAATCACTATATCAACTGCCCTGATCCAACAGTCCGCGCGGCAGTCACTTACGCCCGAGACTTAGAACATTTAATGGGCATTGAAACCAAATGGGATGATTTTCTTCCCGCCATATTCTTTGATCCTAATAAGGCGCTAGCTTCCGACAAAGTCAAAGATCAGCTGCTAGTCGCTCGTGTATATTACCGAGTTGCCTTCCTTGGAGATCCCTAAACGCGCCGATTCTAAGCGTGGGTCGACCAAAATTGGCTGACAGGAGTCCACAAGTCCCTCCACATGCCCAAGGACTTGAAGAAACTGGACCGCCTCAAGTTTATGGAAGACGTCATGGGCTACTTGATCCACCAGAGGCAGACAAAGAGGACGCTTTACTGAACCGACATAGTGCCGAGGGACCGGCACTACTTCAGGCCATGGGTCCTGTTGGGGGTATTCCCAACAAAGTGTAAATAAATAAAATCATCCAATAAAATGTGTTGACAGGGCATGGCATCCGGCGCGTATAAGCCCATGGCCCAATGAGCACGCGAGCTTAAGTTGTAAATAAAATAAAATAGACTTGGGCCTTTGAATTAAGATAAAACTAGAGGCCCAAAGTCATTTTCAAACTTAGAAGATTATTTTTTAGAGTTGGATCTGAATTGGGACTCACATGAACCTTGTGAATTTCAATGTACTTTTTGTGGACTCTTGGATCAAGTTGGGTCCAAGGTGAATGGATAGGATCAATGTAAATATTAGCCAATAGGATTTTGGGGCAAGGGCCTTCCCCATTTTATAAAAAGCCACCATTTGTACTCTATTTTCATGCTTAATAGAGAGGAGGAGACTCTATCATTTTGAGAGCTCAAGCATCCTCAATTGCTAATCACTCTTGCTTATGCTCTTGTTGTGATTGCTTGTTATTTTCATTTCCCGTGCCTTTTGGTTTATCCTAGTTAAGGTTTTTCCATAAGCAATGACATTGAGAATTTGAGCTAACCTCCATCTCATCTCTCTCTCTCACTCTCTTCTCCTCCTCCTCCTTCTATTCTATCCTCTCTCTTCACCCAAAATCATGATGAAGTTAGTTTAGGAAGAGTAGAGTTAGAGTGAGTAGTGTTAGTGGAGGTAGAGTTAGATGCAAAGTAGTAAACTAACTAAAATTAACATCTATGCATAGTTAGGTACCTATCCAGTGAGCTAACCCTTGTTAACAGGTGGGAGGGCTATACTACGCAAGATCTTCGACCCTACAAACTCCTCCTTAATGGCAAAGGACTGAACAAGATTATTATAGTCATCTTTCAAGCCATTTAGAATGACTTGTACTAGCTCATCTTGGTTGATTGTAACACCAACACAAGAAAGATCCCTATGAAGATCTTTTACTCTCAGAACATAGTTTGATGCACTCTTCTCACTTCTTTGAAAACTTTGAAAAATCTGATTCCTAAGAGTGAGTATTCTAGAAGTATTCTTTGCTTCATAGATGGACTTAAGTGCATCCCAAGCATTTTTAGCTGTTGTGCAAGATCCTCTCTCTCTCAGAATTCTATCCACTTTGATCCAGCCACATTTCAGAGAAAGGTAAAGAAAAGTGATTAACCATTTTTTTTGCTTGAATTAGCTCTCAAATTCTTGAACAATCAGAGATCTCAGCATGCAAAGCTAATTCGGCTCTGATACCATGACAAAATTTCCAGAATGTTCACATGTGTGGGAATGTGAAGAAACAAAATGTTTCTAATTACAAAGGCTTGCTAGCTTTCAGTCCTTTGCCTAACGAAGATGTTCGCAAACTCGAACATCCGGAGACACGAAACACGAAGAGTTTTGCGAACGCGAAAGTCAACAGAGACGAAGATGAACGGTTCATGAACATGAAAGATCCACGAACGAGATACCTTCGTGGTCCAGTATGGAAGAAGGCAAACGAGGTAAACGAAACTCGTTCAACGCTCTCGCCCCAAGGAGTACCACCAAAGATCACGCAAGTACCCAGAAGTATAGTAATTTGATTTGATGGCATGACGTCAGTAGATACTCCCTAGGTCATGGCTAATCTACCACTCTTGTAATTCTCTGGTTAGTTGTAGATGCTTAATCATTCTAATCTTAGATTTACACAAAGAGACTGTACCTACTGGATTATACTTGACATATAGATCAGAACAGAATACACATAGTGCAATACACAGAAGTCTGGTGCTAGTAAGCAATCAAGACGAATTACAGACAGCAACTCCGCATGCGTGCGAGAAGAGCTCTATGTCTAGGATCAAAAAATCCAATTGTCCGCTAATGAAGCGACACTATTACTCATGAGAGAACCGTGTTTCTCTCACGCCAACGCACTGCGTGGATTCGCATGCAGTGCTTGAAGAAATTTAGAAGAGAAATCAATATAGACGATTTTTTTTATTGTATCTAATCTTGAATGCGAATGCATATGCTGCTTATTTCATATGTCTGAGTTTTTTTGTTCTTTTGAATTTTGCACTTTGGCTGAAATTATGTCGAATGATGTATTAATTTTGTGAACATAGATCAGTAATGACTGACTACACTCTGGAGGACTGTAGGAGTGACTCAGCTGGTAGTGTCCAGCGGTCACATCTGAACTCCATCCGAGGAGAGAGAGAGAGAGAGAGAGAGAGAGAGAGAGAGAGAGAGAGAGAGAGAGAGAGAGAGAGAGAGAGAGAGAGAGAGAGAGAGAGAGAGAGAGAGAGAGAGTCGTGCCAGATTCGCCTTCGTGAATCGTGACTCATTCTCATCAGAATGATCCACAAGTATGATTGATCTTATTAAGCTTTATGATTAGCACAATAAACCGATTCTAGATTGAATAGCAAGATCTAGTACAGAACTTAATGGCTTAACCACAATCTAGTTGTTGTGGGTATTTTCTGCACAATAATGAACAAGTGGGTCTCACCACTTGAAATACTGTAGGCCAAGCCTTATCTAGTGGGCCCCACCATAGTACAGTGTACAATAGAATAATAAGTGCAAGGGCACTAGCGTCCTGCGTGTGTAAGCCCAACCCAATGAGCACACTAGTTAAATAGTTGAAGTTTTGTTCTAGTGACTTGGGCCCTAGTTGTAAATAAATAAGTTTGAGGCCCAAGTTCACAAAGTCAAGTTGAAAAATAAGGAATCATAGGAGTGCCCTTGTGCTTTCTTAGCACCATTTTTTTTTTCTGTTTTTTCAAAATCTGCTGGGAACTAACCCTCGCATGGTTCTATACAGGTCTGGGATAGTACCCTGGAGCTGCTGCCAGTCATGCGAAGGTTCATGCCCACAAGTTTTTGAGAAATCAAAATCTAATGGGATTTTGGCTCTCTTTTTCCCTCCAAAAATAGATTTTGAGCTTTTTTTTTTCTAAATTTTATGGATTTTATGGATTAACGAAAGGATTGGGTGCTTGGATTTGATCCTCCCACCTCACAATCTCTCCCTACAACTCTTCCAAACAAAAAATCAACACAAAAATGGCAAAATCTAAAAAAAAATCGGCAAAACTAACACTAATTCACACTAATCTAACCCCAAAAATTTTGATTTTTTAGGTGAAAAAGAATGGTGAGAGAGAAGAAAATAGAGAGGGAGAGAGGGGAAGAGATTAAGAAAACTATGCAATGAATCACGTGTGTGGCGCTCCCCAACAACAGCGCCACTGTTGTGTCGTCGATGTAGCATAGGGGTCCGTCGCTAGGAGCGGCAACCTCGCCTTCACCTGCAGAGCAAGAAGAGAGAGGGAGAGGAGAGAGGAGAAAGAGAGTGGAGAGAGGGAGAGAGAGAATGCCTAGGTTGAGAAAGGCCATGGGGGCTCAAGCGCCTACCCAAAGCTATTCTATCCCAACGTAGAGAGAGAGAGAGAGAGAGAGAGAGAGAGAACCTCAGTAAGATCCTGTAGGGTGTGTGGTGAAGTTCACACGTGCTAAGAACTTCACACTGGATTGTTTAGCAAAAGAGAAGTCCTTATCAGACTTCTTATCCTTACCATCAAGGGCCACCCAATGCGGCACCAAGGTACGACGCACGGAATCAACAACAACCTATGGCCTTACTTGCACCACCAGGGCCAGCCGATCAACAAGTGGCCCATGTAAACTTGACAACAGCGGAACCAGAGATACAAATGCCACCTCAACCTGAGCTGCATCAATGGTACGGACCATATGAACCATTTATGGATCCTGCCATAAATGAATATGTTGCAGCCTATGCAGCTCAAACTCAACGTCAAGGAGGAAGAAATTGTGTAAAATGCAAAAATAAGCTTGGTAGAGCCAAAAATCATGTATATAGGATGATTACACATGTGTGGAGCCTGTTCCCACGTGTGAAAATGAGCGAGGAGACCGTTGTTGTGTACTGAAGAGTCAGGTCGCCTCCATGAATTTTCTTCTTGAATTGACTGAAACTCCTAGTGACGCACAATGGACATCGGCTCTCCCTCTAGCACTTCACATCAATTCAAGAGGCCGGAGCACTACAAGGCACAATATACCAAGCTAAAATCCAATGTTGTGGCCTTGCGAGGTAAATATGAGTCAGCACTCTAGCAGAATGCCAAATATACGAAATTTGTTGAAGAGGTCACCAGTATACGCAGATCAACATGGCCTCTGCAAAAATCTTATTCTCGAGTTGGAATATCACTATGTGCTAATCTTGCATTAGCTTGGCATTGCCATTACCAGCCTTTCTAACTTGAGTGATGTGACTTTAACTAACAAACACATCGAGCGAGCCTACCAGCTCCCTGATGAGCACTACAAAGATGTTTTCACCGTGATTATTATCTGTAAAAACTTTTCAATTTCTATTTTTATTTATTTTTGCTTGCCCTGCTATACGTATACTATCTACTTTTTTTTATTTTTTACTCACTTTTAACTCTGAGGGCCATTCGGCCCTCGAGATCATTTCTACTACGTATACTCCCCTACCACTTCACTTTGTAAACAGTTCTGCCCTTTTTTTAGACACACAACAACAACAACAACTTGTACAGGAGTACTTGGCACCCTTGGACAACCAGGAACCAGGGCTCTACTTTCACTAACAGTTAGCCTTGACGATCTCCACTCAAATAAGGACACATTGGGAAAAAGAACAACAACTCTTTGACCGTGCTGCCACGCAAGCTAAGGAATGATCACTATCTCCCACTTGTATTATATCCTTCAATATTTCAAAAAGAAAAGATAAAAGAGAAAAGAAAAAAAAAGAGACCAAAAGAAGCCTAGAAAAAAAATACAATGGGTTTATTTTGATTTCCTCGTCTTCCAACATTTTTTTTTTCTATTTCTTATTTTTCCAATTCTTTTATACTAAACAACTTGTATATCCTCTCGCCATTCATGGCAACTCCCTTCTTATCTGCCATTTAGAAGGGCTTAAAAAAAATTATGCCCACCTTCTCTATGCCTCCACTGATAAACTGATGAAGGTTACTGCTCTACTAACCTTTCTATTGAGCACTTTGATGTCCACTTCATTGGGTGGTCTCCGTTCATCCACTGTCATGATGTCCCACAATTTCTCCTTTGTTAAAATGTTTTTCATCTCTAATTTCCATATTGCATGGTTGGAAACATTGTCCAATTAGCTACTTTTGCTCAAAATAGATTCTCCCATATTTGCCATATTGAGATTGTCTAGAACTGCATTCGTAGGCCAATTAAGATATTTTGAGCACAATGGAGATGCCTGACCTAGATATATTTGACATGTCAAATTCTTCTACCTGGCTTCCTTGTCACTTGGATGGAAAATTCGCTAACCCTTGATTCATCCCTGAACGATGGGATCTATGATCCATTCGTCAAAATGCTCGTCATCACACACTCTTGTCTATTTTGTCCCTAAAAAAATAAAACATCTCAAAAATTCACTGTTTGCTGCGTTCACTCTATTTTTTCCTTTCATAAATTAGGGCTCTTTTTGAACTCAAAAGGCCCTCTTTCTTGTCTAAACGTGTTTGCTAATTAGGATTAATTAACTCATTAATTATCCTATGTGGCAGTTCAACATGGATTTATCATGGGTTAACTCACACCTTAATAGACTTCACTTAAGCCTAGTGTAATAAACCAAGGACAAATGATTTCATTGTAACCTAACATTTTGAATCCAATATGATCTTTACTTTTCAAGGCCTTCAAAAATCGTTTCTATCAACTTAGAATGAGAGAAAATGGGGCCCAATATTTCTTTGGGCCCCCATTTTGAAAAAATCAGTTTGATTTTTTTTTGAGGCCAGAGGGGGAGGAGAGGACAATAACCCCCCCCCCCCCCCACCCCCTCTCCTTTAAGGCCGTTGTCCCCTTTTTTTGGGGGGGGGGCGGAGGGGAGGGGGAGAGTTCTATGTGAAGAATTTCAGATAATTTAAGATCCAATTTCATAACCTGATCTTTTGTAAAATAGATCACCTCTACCAATCTTGCCAATGTGGAAAAATCAACATCTACTCAATGAAAGAGATGCAAACTCCATAAGAACCTGATCAAACATCAAACATAAGATATGATGAGGTTGTTGTCCATACAAAAACAATACCTACTGTATTTGACACATGTGGATCTGAAAATAGTATTAAATAAGCATTCTAGAAACAAGATTGCAAGATATCACCAATATAGTGCACCAATGGATAGTAGAACCCAAAGAGAACCATGTATAAGCATGAATGAGATAAGAGAGAGAGAATGTCTTCTCTTCCCATGAGTTACATCCTTTTATAATAGGTCCAAACCTAAATTTAAACTTTGGTTTCCCTCCATAATGAAAACCCTACTATTTTTGTGACCAGATTCAATGTCTCTACTACTTAAATTGAATCGCACCAAAACTCGTGTTCTATAGTTTCCCACACTTTTCAGAAGTGTTTATTCAAATGCTTTTGGACTAATATAACTTTGAAAAGTCAAACTCTAAGTCTAATATGAGAATTGGCTTGAATTGTGTATTTGGCAATTTATCAAATTATAACCAATCTTGACTAAACTAGTTAAAATCTTTTACACTCCCTCTTCAACTAGTTTCAGCTTAACCATAGAACTTTGATCCAACTTTAGAATTATCTCCATCCTAAGTGTAGACCTCCTTTCTAAGGTTCTAAAGGAGCTTCCATAATTGATATAGAGAATAGTGTCCACTTGGAATGCTTCTCTATTTCTAGATCTTACATCAATTTTACATGTCAAGAGGTACCTAGAACATGAGAACCAAATAAAGTGTAAATGAGATGATTCCTTCATGCTATAAACGAGTGTAAATGAGATGATAAATGAAATGATTCCTCCATGCTATAAACTTTGAACTTTATGGAAAATTACAGCAACCAAGCAATCAATGTGAGTGATAACCATTTGCTTGCTTGTATCCTCCTCCTTTGTCCTTTCTTGCCATGTATCCGCCATGAAGCTCCACGAATGAGCCTCCATCTCCATCTTGCCACAAGATATCATCATACCTTGATGAACTGACCATGAATGAGTGATATAATGAGCCTCCAATAGCTTCATTTCCATTAGCAAAACCAACCAATAATGCTAGTACAACTCCAACATCAAAATGATGCTCACCGATGTAACTAGTTTTATCATATCTTGACAATTTGCACACATCCACATGAAAATGCTTAAACATGAGATACTACAAGTAAAGTAAACTTGAACAACACTTCCTTGTTGCTCCTTTGACCTTATTTGAGTCTTCAATAGCCTGCAAAAACATATCCAAAACATCTTTGCAAGCTGACTCTCCTTTGATGCTCTTGACTAGCTCCAAATTGCCATCTCTTCTTTCATGTTGTTGAAGCCCTTTGAGATCAACCTCTTGATCTTCCACTTGACCATCAAAGCCATTGACTTCTAGATCCATTAGTTTCTGGAAAAGCATGAAAACATCCATCTACTTGCATAGCATCATCTACACAAGAAGATTCACTAAAAGATTTGACAAAAACAAAATGAGTAACTTCCACTTGCTTACCCTTCTCATCATATGTGAGCCTTGAAGGCATTTGTCTTCCCTTGATGTTCTCCTTGGCTATTGACTTGATGAAGGTCCATCGCCATCACCATCTAAAGTAGGATCAGTTGTGAAAAATACAGATCCTAAGTGGATCTAAACTCCAAGATCATTGGCTTGAATGCTTGCACTCCAAACTACATAAGCTAGGAATTGGCAACACATTCTATGCTACCTAGAATGCAAAGAACTTGATCAAAAAGCATTTATCACAAATGAAAACTTCCATAAACATCAAGTGCGGCCCAAAATAGCATTATACAGTCCATAATACATCAGCCTACCACTTTTGGAAAGCACCTAAGATCATACACAATAGCTTGAAGACAATACACACAACAATGCTCTCAATGGAGGAAGAAACAATGACAATGATCTATTGATCTCAATGAAGCATACAAAAGGTTTCTCCAACCTGTTCTCCACGACTTCCCTACTATTTATGGATGAGGAAGATGACTCTCTCTCCTCTCTCTAGAAGGTACTTGACCCTAGATATTCCCTATATAGGAAAAATAGCTAAAAATGGCTTATATGACCAAAATACATCAAAATGGTCTCATTTTGAAGGGTATGAAGTTTGACACTTCATCATACTGAAAAAATACAGTAAATAAAAACATTGTGGCCTGGTTCACACGTGTGAAACTCCAGAACCAAAACTATTTACAATTTTAGCCAATTTAGGCCTCAAACTAGCTAGGAAATGTTGACAATTTTCACACTCCCTCTTCAACATTGGATGCTAGTTTCAACATAGTCTTTGAGCACATTCCAAGATTAGATCTATGCATTAAATATAGGTCCTTTCCCAATGGTTTGGTGAAGATATCAGCCACACACTCCTTTGAAGAGACATGTTGAAGCTCCACCTCTTTGGCAATGACTTGATCTCTCACAAAATGGTGAGCAATCTCAATGTGCTTGCTCCTTGCATGAAAAACAGGATTGCTTGCCAAGCTTTGGGCTGAAAGGTTATCACAAAGTATGATTGGAGTCTTCTCTGGTTCCAGCAAGTGAAGATCCAATAACATCCTCTTGATCCAAAGAATCTCCTTGGTGCATGTTGTTAATGCCTTGTACTCGGCTTCGGTGGAAGATAGAGAGATAGTTGGTTGCTTCTTTGATAGCCATGAGACCACTCCATCTCCAAGATAGATTGCAAAGGCACTTGTTGACTTCTTATCCATTTGATCACCTGCAAAATCTGAATCTGAAAATCCACAAAGGTTAGGTGTAGTACCTCCATACAAGATGCCAAAATCTCTAGATCCCGAGATGTATCTAAGTACTCTCTTTCCTAGCTTCCAATGAGCCTCACTAGGATCTTGCATAAATTGACTTAGTTTACCAACCACAAAGCTTAGATCAGGTCTTGTGATGGTTAACCATATAAGAGATCCTATTAGCTTTCTATAGAGAGTAATGTCCTTGAAGGATCTTTCATTACTTCTTGTAGTTAGCTTTACATTTGATTCCATAGGAGTAGAAACAACTTTACAATCTTCCATATGAAACCTTTTTAGAATAGAGTTAACATACTTTTCTTGACATATGAATGTAGATTTAGAAGTTCTAATAATCTCTATTCCTAAGATATAATGAAGTTTACCAAGATCTTGAATTTCAAACTCTCTTTTGAGTGCCATCTTGATTTCATCTATATCTAGATTGTTACCACCACTTAAGATAATGTCATCAACATAGATCAAAAGTAAAGTGATATCATTTTCATTCAATCTAAAGTAGAGAGAATGATCATACTCACTCATAACAAAGTTTTGAGAAAGTAAGAAGGAATTGAGCTTAGCATACCAACTCCTTGGTGCTTGCTTTAGCCCATACAAACTCTTTTGGAGATAGCACACATGATTAGGCTCATCATGTGAAACATAGCCCTCGGGTTGCTCCATGTAAATATCTTCTTCAAGATCACCATTCAAGAAGGCATTAGTAACATCCATTTGCCACATATCCCAATCATAAAGAGTTGCAAGAGAGATTAGGATTCGAATAGTTACCATCTTTGCCACGGGTGCAAAGGTCTCATCATAGTCAATACCATATTCTTGAGCATACCCCTTTGCCACCAACCTTGCCTTGTACTTGTTGATTGATCCATCTTGATTTGTCTTGATCTTGAAGATCCACTTACAACCAATTGCCTTCTTGTCCTTTGGAAGCTTTACCAACCTCCATGTGTTGCTTTTGATGAGTGCTTGATGCTCATGATCCATGGCTTGGATCCATTCCTTCTTTTGAATTGCTTCACCTACACAAGTTGGTTCATCAAAAGAGGTAAGAAAAGCAAAGTTAGAGTTGTCCACCACTTGCTTTCCTTTTTCATCATAGGTTAGCCTTGATGGCTTAGCCCTTTGCCTTTGAGTCTTCCTTGAAGTTTTCTTTGGAGTGGCATCTCCATCTTCATCCAAGACATCTTGCACATCATGATGATTAGTAGGCACATCAACATCAACATCAACAACATTGGAAACATTCTCTTCATGAAAGATGACATCCCTACTTATGACAACTTTCTTTGTAGAAGGAATGTACACTTTGTAAGCCTTGCTTACTTCACTATAGCCAACAAACACACCCTTCTTTGATGAAGGATCTTCTTTAGTTCTATCATCAAGTGTGATATTGACAAAACATGTACATCCAAAGATCCTACAATGCTTGACACTCGGCCTTCTACCATAAAGAACCTCATGAGGAGTTTTACCATCCAAGGAAGCACTTGTCCATCTATTACATAGATAGTTAGCACATGCTAAAGCTTCCCCCCAAAAAGACTTAGCAAGATTAGCATGTAGTCTCATTGCCTTGGCACATTCACAAAGGGTTCTATTCTTCCTCTCGGCCACTCCATTCTGTTGTGGAGTCCTAGGACTAGACATCTCCCTCTTAATCCCATGTGCTATACAAAAGTCTTTGAACCTATTTGAGGTGTATTCCCCTCCATTATCAGATCTTAAGCATTTGATCTTTGTATTGAATTGGTTTTCCATTTCATTCTTGAACTTGACAAATGCAGCAAACACTTCATCCTTACTTTTAAGAAGATAGATCCAAGTATACCTACTAAAGTCATCAATGAAAGTTGCATACATCTTTGCCCCACCATTGCTAGTTGTACTAGAAGAATGAATATCAGAATGCACAAGTTGAAAAGCTTCTTTAGATCTAGAAGTAGATCTAGAATAAGCAAGTCTATGAGATTTGGACAAGGCACAATGTTCACAAACACTATTGTTTGCAACAAGACTTTTAGGGAGACCAAGAACAAGCTCTTTCTTTGCCTTTACCTCCAAAGATTTGAAGTTGGGATGGCCCAACCTCTTGTGCCAAACTTCTTGGTTTGTCAATTGCTCCCTAGCCATACATCCTTCATGATTAGAGATCACACATGCATCAAGCTTGAAAAGTTTACCATGCCTCCTACCTTGAGCAATCAAGGATCCACATTTACTTATCAAACATGCATCTCCAATGAACTCCACATCAAGTCCTTTGTCAATCATTTGACTTACACTAAGCAAATTCTTAGTGATTGAAGGAATGTACAAGACATTTTCAAGATTTGCTTTCCTATTTGTTGAAAGGGAAATAGGAATAGTGCCTATGCCTTTGATGTCACATTGACCATCATTTGCAGTGTAGATGATGTTACCTTCTCCCTCATAAGACAATAAGGATGTAAAGTATTCCTTATGTCTTGTCATGTGAGATGAGGCTCCACTATCAATCCACCAAGGATCATTATCATCTATGTTGGCTAACAAACTTGAAGTCATAACAAGTGATTCACATGTGTTATGTTCTTCCTCATCTATTGTAAGATTTCTTTGCCTCTCTCCTTGCTCTCTTTTCTTCTTATAACATTCATTTGCAAAATGACCTTTTATCCCACAATAAAAGCACTTGAACTTTGACTTATTGTTCTTAGTAGAAGAGGAAGAGGAAGAGTGATCATCATGATCAAAGTTACCACCTTTGGACCATTTCCCTTTGCCTTTACCTTTGCCCTTGAATTTGCCTTTTGTGAAGAAAGCCTCTTCACCTCCACCTTGCAAGGATGCACCATCAAGCTTTGATTGCAACCTATGTTCTTCAGCCAATAAGATTTCTTGCAAGTCAACCACACTTGGCAAGACTCTTTGAATGGCAAAACTTTGCACAAGGTTAGCATGTTCATTTAGCAAACCATTCAACATAACTTGGACTATTTCACCATCTTTTATGTTCTCATCAATGCATGCTAAATCATCACTTAGGGACTTAACTCTCAAGATAAATGCATGAGCACTTTCACCCTCTCTTTGCCTACTAGAAAATATTTGTCTCCTTAGGGTCAATACCCTAGATGTGGACTTTGATTCAAAGAGCTTCTTTAAGGCATTCCATGCCTCACTTGCACTTTGACACTTTCCAACTTCCTTGAGAAGTTCATTTGTAACATTCATTTTAATGATATGAAGAGCCCTTTTGGCCTTCTTATCAAACCTTTGTTGCTCTTGAAGTGTGAGAGGTCTCTCTTCAATTTCTGCAACTATGTCCATGAGTTCATTCAACTCAAGTAAGGACTCCATCCTCACTTTCCAAGTAGAGTAGTTTGATGAACTCAACCTTTCACTAGACTCTAGCATGATCCCACCATTGGAAGCCATGATTCTAATGTTTCTTCAACTTTTAGGTTCTGTCCTAAAGCACTTAGCACTCACTTTTCTCTCAACAAATGATAGATAAAGAGATCTATGAAGATTTAGGACCCTAAAACACTTCTATCTTGAACCTAGATGGTTTCCAAGCATAGAAAGGAAGATTGAAACACATGCAACACTTTGCACACACTAAGAATGGATTACAAAATCAAACCAACCTGAACACACTCTTGCTTAAGCTCTCAAACTTTCCAGCAAGTGACCAAATCAAGTTATGGTGTGAAGAGTTACTTGCATTCTTAGAAAATACCCAAAACTAGGATGCCAAGATTACCTAGTAATGAACAAACTTGATCAACATATGATCAACACACTAAGATATTGATTCAACCTGTAAAACCACATGTAAACCACACTTCTAAAAGTTTATAAACTCCAGCAAGTGATAAATACAAGATTTAGAGGTGAATGAATGAGCACACTTAGTGAATCACAAGACTAGCTTCACTATCTTGTCAAATCTTGGTGTTTAGATGTAGATCTAAGATCACTTCACATGAGAATGTTCCTCAACCTGTTAAGAACCTGAAAACACACTTGCATAATGGTTAACACCTTCCAGCAAATGCTCCAATCAAATTACATAAGGAGAGTTACTTACATGCTCAACAAAGTACACCAAAATTTATGCCAAAATTGATGACAATCTTTACAATATGCTCTTCACAATGGAGCTTACAATATGTTCACCCAAAAAAGGGGATCTTTCATCCAAATGGGAGCTATGCTCAGCCTTTAGGAGAATTACAACTCACTCAAAAGAGCATTTGTCATCCACTTAAGGAGAAGTTTCATCCACTTAAGGAGAGTGTTCATCCAAGAATGGAGATTGTCAACAATAGGATTGAAAAGAACATTGTTAGTATTGAATATGCACAAGCCTCACAATCACAAATGATTAGGTGTTATGATCTGATCCAAAATAGTTTCTTTTCAGCCTCTGATCTTCAATAGACCTGAAATATGCTTTTGATCCACAAGTTCAACTCACAAAACAAAGGTTAGTAAGATTTGATCAACAAAGCAATGCAAAATCATGCTAGAACTTGATCAAACATCCAAATATCACCAAAAATGGAATACTTACTGTAAATAGAAGCCAACCAGCTCTGATACCATGTGAAAAATACAGATCCTAAGTGGATCTAAACTCCAAGATCATTGGCTTGAATGCTTGCACTCCAAACTACATAAGCTAGGAATTGGCAACACATTCTATGCTACCTAGAATGCAAAGAACTTGATCAAAAAGCATTTATCACAAATGGAAACTTCCATAAACATCAAGTGCGGCCCAAAATAGCATTATACAGTCCATAATACATCAGCCTACCACTTTTGGAAAGCACCTAAGATCATACACAATAGCTTGAAGACAATACACACAACAATGCTCTCAATGGAGGAAGAAACAATGACAATGATCTATTGATCTCAATGAAGCATACAAAAGGTTTCTCCAACCTGTTCTCCACGACTTCCCTACTATTTATGGATGAGGAAGATGACTCTCTCTCCTCTCTCTAGAAGGTACTTGACCCTAGATATTCCCTATATAGGAAAAATAGCTAAAAATGGCTTATATGACCAAAATACATCAAAATGGTCTCATTTTGAAGGGTATGAAGTTTGACACTTCATCATACTGAAAAAATACAGTAAATAAAAACATTGTGGCCTGGTTCACACGTGTGAAACTCCAGAACCAAAACTATTTACAATTTTAGCCAATTTAGGCCTCAAACTAGCTAGGAAATGTTGACAATTTTCACATCAGTTACATCAACATCAAGAATGTTAGATCCATCCACATCACCATCAATAATGCTTGAATATACTGTTGGAATGTTCACCTCATCAAAAATGACATCTCTACCAATAATCACCTTATTAGTAGAAGGAATGTAAACCCTTTACTCACCTCACTATATCCAACAAATATACCTTTCTTTGAAGATGGATCCTCCTTGGTCTTATCATCAAGAGTTATATTGACATAGCATGTGCATCCAAAAGTTCTAAGAAAGTTGACACTCGGCCTCCTCTTGAATAACATCTCAAAAGGTGTCCTTCCATCTAAAATAGCACTTGGCCACATATTGCACAAAATATTAGCACACAACAAAACTTGATCCCAAAATGGCTTATCAAGGTTATTACTTAACCTCATGATGGCTTTGGCACTTTCACATAAACTTCTATTCTTCCTCTTGGCTACTCCATTTTGTTGTGGGGTCCTTGGTGTTGTATACTCCCTCTTGATTCCATGATCATCACAAAAAACCTTAAACTTGGTAGATATGTACTCTCCACCATTTTCACTCCTTAAGCACTTGATCCTTGTGGAAAATTGGTTCTATCTTGCATTCTTGAACTTAAGAAAGACATCATATGCTTCATCTTTGCTCTTTAGTAGGTAGATCCAACAAAGTCTACTAAAATCATCAATGAAAGTTACATACATCGTATCTCCACTATTGCTAGTTGTAGTAGTTCCATGAATATCCGAATGTACAACTTGAAAAGGCTTTTTAGATCTAGCATAAGGTAGTCTATGTGACTTTGACAAAGCACAAGACTCAGAAACATGATTGATGCTAGTCAAGGATCTTGGAAGACCAATGACAACTTGCTTCTTAGCTATTACCTCCAATGATGTTGGAAATGCCCACTTTGAGAGGGAGTGTTGGAATGGCAAAGTGGAGCCACAACCCACGCTCAACGAAATCCCATAAGTAGAAGTGGGACTTTGTTCAAAGTGGATATAAGTGGTAAATGTCTAAGTGTTTAATGTCCCTTGGTACCAGCCCCTTTGCGGGCAAGGGGGAGCACTTGGATTCGTGGGCGGTTAGGCTCCATGATTTTGGTGCAACCTTTGAACCAGAAAGGTTAAGTTGCATCACGGTGCAACCTCTGAACCAGAAAGGTTAAGTTGTATCCGTTAAAGGCCCACCGCATTCCTACAAATGACTTGAAGTTGAGGTGCCCCATCCTTTTATGCCAAACCTCTTGAATAGGTATTTGTGGGAGATTAGCCACGTTCTAGAGTACTTCCGTTGATGTCATGATATCTGATCAAATACTTGTACTCCATGGTACTTGGCTGATCTTCTTGGTCCTTTGTGGAGCACGAATGATTTTGTGTCGTGAAACAATTGTGAAAATCTGCAAAATTGGACCAAGAATGGATCCTAAAATGATCCACAAGAGTGATTGGATGTTAGATACAATTGATTTATCAATCTACACAAGATTTAGATCAATCTAGATCGAATTTAGATGAGAAACTCTAACAAGAACAATCATAAATGAAAGGGAATTGTACTTGCTAGTTTCACACGTGTGAAAACCTGTCAGAGTACGAACTCTAGCCTGAAATCAAAGTACAATATGATAGGAACTCAAAACTATCAAGAAAAATGAAGACAAATGATGAAAATGACAAGAATTGCCTCCAAAACTAAGATTGGTGTTGCTTGTTGATTATGGCCAAATGTGGCTCTATATATACAAAAAGTGGGAGCTCGTGGTACTAATCATCACTCTAATCTCACATGTGTGAGGGTGCTTTGTCATGTGATGATTCATCATGCAAAATTGACACTTGGACAAAACCTTCTATTTTGAGCACTTTTGGTCCATTTTTCTACTATATAGAGAACTAGTGAAAACTCTTTTAGAAGTGCAAATTCGACTTCCTCAGCCTATTCCACAAATGTGAGTAGACCTCTACACGTGGGATTTGACACCTAATCTCATGATGTGGCTTCATGCAATCTCTAGATTGATGCCATGTGGCATATGACTAAACATGATTTTGGCCTTTTAGCTAGTAGAACTTGATTTAAACTATATGTACAAGCTATATGATTGTACTACATGAAAAGTACAACAGGCTCCACACATGTGTAAGGCTTAGCTCTCGGAATTAGCTGTGCCATGCAATGCTTTGGCTAAATGCCATGCTCAGCATAGCTCACGTTGAGAGCTATGCCAAGCATAGCACTTAGCACTAGAGAAACCTGCTAGACTCCTACTGAGAGCCATGCCAAGCATAGCTCCCCAAAAAAGTCTGGCAAATTATTGTTCATCTTTAAAGCCTTGTTGAGCAAAGCTTTCAAAAAATGTTAGATTTTGTTTGGCCACCTTATTTGAAAAAAATGACCCATCCTCACCCATGTTTCCACAGTTGCTTTTCAAACCCCACCTGCTTCACCAACAAAGGTTGTCAAAGGGCAACCAACCGTTGCCTGACGATGCATTTGTCCATATAATTTTTGTACCATTGCCAGATCGGACTGATCCCACCACCCCAGATGGCATTGGGTCCAACAAGAACCTGATAGAAGATGATGACGACGGAACTCCACAAGTCATCGGGGCCGATACAACACAAGCCCCTACCAGTGCCACCGTATCGGCTCCTCTCACAAACCTAACGACGACATACCAGACCCTAGGCAAATACATCCTAGAGGCAGTAGTGGCCAAAGCTATCTTAAAAAGCAGAGTACTACACCTGGTAACAAGCAACACACAACTGCGAGCAGAACTCACCAAGTTGCAGCACAAGCTGATTTTAGCTCAGCAACATGAACAAGTAGGGCACCAGGAGATCGCCAAGCTGCAGCAGAAGGAGGAGGGCCTCAATAATTATATCCAAAGCATTGATAGAGGCCTCCACAAAGGTGCAGGAGCTTCAATCTGAATCGTCCCAACGACTTGCTCCCATCCAGGCGCAACTAAACATTTTGGAAATAGAGAATATGTGTCTGGGGACGAAGGTCAAAGCCCTTCAAGATGAAAAGCTCGTCTGGTTAGCTCAACCTGCACCAGACTCAAGGCCGTCTCTCAATCAGAAATGAATCTTCTTTGGCGTCAGGTGCAGGTTTATAGCCAAATCTTAAATAGCTACCAAACAGAGTTCAATAAATATCAGACAAGCGCAACTCACGAGATCGCCCAGGCCAAACAAGCCTTCAAGGCTTGCCAAAAACTCATGGAAACGAAGGCCCAGCCCACCTCCGTGGTAATTCCACTACCACCGATTTTTGACACTGCACATGCCAGTACAAGCGAAGACCAAAGCCAGAAGGCAGCAGGAGGATTTAACCAAGATCAAGGGTCCGAAGGCCAAGACCAAGGATACGGCTGTTGAGACGCGAGACCAGGGCCAAGGCGCAGCTACTAGCCAAAGCCAAGCCACATCATCCAGAGGTTCGCGCATGATGTCTGCCACTCGAGCCTTCTGAAAACCAAAGTCCGTGGAGGAGAAAATAAACAAATTCCTATCAAAGTATCTGCACGAGTCATCAAGAGGCGGCTGGCAGATATCGTTTTCAGCTCAGACAATAAAGGGCAAAAAACTGCAAGCATTATCCGCCCTCCAACCACAACCAGAGTGGCGTCAGTAGTTGTTCAAAAGAGATTCTACGGCCATCAGGGCCTACGTGACAAGTCCGCAATAATTACGAGTGAATGCTCATTTCCTACCATGTACACGACGATCCAAATGGGAGGAATGCAACACCCCTCTGGACAAGACCACACTTCAAAATTTTAATTGGCCGATCATTCCATCAGAATACGTGTGGACTACAAATGTAGATGCCAGAAGGGCTCTCACCATATTCGTGAATCAATATATGAACTGCCCTTATCCAACAGTCCGCGCTATAGCCACTTACGCCCCGGACTTAGAACATCTAATGGGGATCAAAACTAAATGGGACAATTTTCTTCCCCCCATATTCTTTGACATTAATAAGGCGCTACCTTCAGACAAAGTCAAAGATCAGCTGCCAATCACTTGTGTGTATTACCGAGCTGCACTTCTGGGCAATCCATGGACATGCAGATTCCAAGCATGGGTCGACCAAGATTGGTTGAGAGGAGTCCACACTTCACATGCCCAAGATCATTTTGATGTTGGAGTTGTACTAGCATTCTTGGTTGGTTTTGCTAATGGAAATGAAGCTATTGGAGGCTCATTATATCACTCATTCATGGTCAGTTCATCAAGGTATGATGATATCTTGTGGCAAGATGGAGATGGAGGCTCATTCGTGGAGCTTCATGGCGGATACATGGCAAGAAAGGACAAAGGAGGAGGATACAAGCAAGCAAATGGTTATCACTCACATTGATTGCTTGGTTGCTGTAATTTTCCATAGAGTTCAAAGTTTATAGCATGGAGGAATCATTTCATTTATCATCTCATTTACACACGTTTATAGCATGAAGGAATCATCTCATTTACACTCTATTTGGTTCTCATGTTCTAGGTACCTTGACATGTAAAATTGATGTAAAATCTAGAAATAGAGAAGCATTCCAAGTGCACACTATTCTCTATATCAATTATGGAAGCTCCTTTAGAACCTTAGAAAGGAGGTCTACACTTAGGATGGAAATAATTCTAAAGTTGGATCAAAGTTCTATGGTTAAGCTGAAACTAGTTGAAGAGGGAGTGTGAAAGATTTCAACTAGTTTAGTCAAGATTGGTTATAGTTTGATAAATTGCCAAATACACAATTCAGGCCAATTTTCATATTAGACTTAGAGTTTGACTTTTCAAAGTTATATTAGTGCAAAAGCATTTGAATAAACACTTCTGAAAAGTGTGGGAAACTATAGAACACGAGTTTTGGTGCGATTCAATTTAAGTAGTAGAGACATTGAATCTGGTCACAAAAATAGTAGGGTTTTCCTTATGGAGGGAAACCAAAGTTTAAATTTAGGTTTGGACCTGTTATAAAAGGATGTAACTCTGGGAAGAGAAGACATTCTCTCTCTCTTATCTCATTCATGCTTATACATGGTTCTATTTGGGTTCTACTATCCATTGGTGCACTATATTGGTGATATCTTGCAATCTTGTTTCTAGAATGCTTATTTAATACTATTTTCAGATCCACACGTGTCAAATACAGTAGGGTATTGTTTTTGTATGGACAACAACCTCATCATATCTTATGTTTGATGTTTGATGTTTGATCAGGTTCTTAGGGAGTTTGCATCTTTTTCATTGAGTAGATGTTGATTTTTCCACATTGGCAAGATTGGTAGAGGTGATCTATGTTACAAAAGATCAGGTTATGGAATTGGATCTTAAATTATCTGAAATTCTTCACATAGAACTCTCTCCCCCCCCCCCCCAAAAAAAAAAAAGGGACAACGGCCTTAAAGAGGGGGGGGGGGGGGGGGGGGGGGGTAATGTCCTCTCCTCCTCCCTGGCCTCAAAAAAAAATTAAACTATTTTTTTTCAAAATGGGGGCCCAAAGAAATATTGGGCCCCATTTTCTCTCATTCTAAGTTGATAGAAACGATTTTTGAAGGCCTTGAAAAGTAAAGATCATATTGGATTCAAAATGTTAGGCTACAATAAAATCATTTGTCCTTGGTTTATTACACTAGGCTTAAGTGAAGTCTATTAAGGTGTGAGTTAACCCATGATAAATCCATGTTGAACTGCCACATGGGATAATTAATGAGTTAATTAATCCTAATTAGCAAACACGTTTAGACAAGGAAGAGGGCCTTTTGAGTTCAAAAAGAGCCCTAATTTATGAAAGGAAAAAATAGAGTGAACGCAGCAAACAGTGAATTTTTGAGATGTTTTATTTTTTTAGGGACAAAATAGACAAGAGTGTGTGATGACGAGCATTTTGACAAATGGATCATAGATCCCATCGTTCAGGGATGAATCAAGGGTTAGCGAATTTTCCATCCAAGTGACAAGGAAGCCAGGTAAAAAAATTTGACATGTCAAATATATCTAGGTCAGGCATCTCCATTGTGCTCAAAATATCTTAATTAGCCTACGAATGCAGTTTTAGGCAATCTCAATATGGCAAATATGAGAGAATCTATTTTGAGCAAAAGTAGCTAATTGGACAATGTTTCCAACCATGCAATATGGAAATTAGAGATGAAAAACATTTTAACAAAGGAGAAATTGTGGGACATCATGACAGTGGATGAACGGAGACCACCCAATGAAGTGGACATCAAAGTGCTCAATAGAAAGGTTAGTAGAGCACTAACCTTCATCAGTTTATCAGTGGCTCCGCCTAGAGAAGGTGAGCATTTTTTTTTTTAAGCCCTTCTAAAAGGCAGATAAGAAGGGAGTTGCCATGAATGGCGAGAGGATATACAAGTTCTTTTTGAAATATTGAAGGATATAATACAAGTGGGAGATAGTGATCGTTCCTTAGCTTGTGTGGCAGCACGGTCAAAGAGTTGTTGTTCTTTTTCCCAATTTGTCCTTATTTGAGTGGAGATCGTCTGGGCTAACTGTTAGTGAAAGTAGAGCCCTGGTTCCTGGTTGTCCAAGGGTGCCAAGTACTCCTGTACAAGTTGTTGTGGTTGTTGTGTGTCTAAAGACAGGGCAGAACTTTTTACAAAGTGAAGTGGTAGGGGAGTATACGTAGTAGAAATGATCCGAGCGCCGAATGGCCCTCGGAGTTAAAAGTGAGTAAAAAATAAAAAAAAAGTAGATAGTATACGTATAGCAGGGCAAGCAAAAATAAGAAAAAATAGAAATCGAATAGTTTTTACAGATAATAATCACAGTGAAAACATCTTTGTAGTGCTCATCGAGGAGCTGGTAGGCTCGCTCGATGTGTTTGTTAGTTAAAGTCACAGCACTCAAGTTAGAAAGGCTGGTAATGTGAATGCCAAGCTAATGCAAGATTAGCACATAGTGGTATTCCAACTCGAGAATAAGATTTTTGCAGAGGCCATGTTGATCTGCGTATACTGGTGACCTCTTCAACAAATTTCGTATATTTGGCATTCTGCTAGAGTGCTGACTCATATTTACCTCGCAAGGCCACAACATTGGATTTTAGCTTGGTATATTGTGCCTTGTAGTGCTCCGGCCCCTTGAATTGATGTGAAGTGCTAGAGGGAGAGCCGATGTCCATTGTGCGTCACTAGGAGTTTCAGTCGAATCCAAGAAGAAAATTCATCGAGGTGACTTGACTCTTCAGTCCACAACAACGGTCTCCTCGCTCATCTTGATCTGAGTGGCTAAAACAGATTGGGAGGATTGATCTTCGATTTTACACTTTGAGTGCCTCCAATTTGTGTAGCTGACCCTCAGTAGCTACGGAGTCATTTAGCTTTTGGATCTGAGCGCACAACCTCTCGATTTCATCATCTTTATCTTTATTTTCATTTTTTTGATGATGTTTGGTATTATTCAGATCCTTGATTTCATTCATATGCTGAGTCAGGTGGTCAACAATTTCGACCTTTCCCTATAAGGCATCTTTCTGATGCATCTAGTTGTCACGCTCTTTGAGCTCAAGGATGTGTTGGTTTGCCAATCGGATAACGGTCTGGCAAACCACATTGACTTGTTACTGAGCTGCAAGTGCAACTTGCCCAACATGGCAAGCACAAGCATCCATGGGCTGAGATGGGGCAAAAACACTCGGCCGAGATCCATGGATACTGCTCAAAAAAGGAAGAAGAAGATTAAATGGAAAGGCGGAAGTGATAGGTGGGTGTGTGATGGAGGCAGTGGTGGAGGAGGAGACGGGAGATGGGGTGGTGATATTGGCCACCGTGGCCACAGTGTCTTGAGGTGGGGAGGGGATGTTGAAGATTTTTATAAGGGGGGCGGTAGGGGATGGGATAGGCAATTGGAGAAGTTGGTTGAGAGGGGCCGGGTCGAACTAAAATGTGGGAGAAGAGAATGATTGTATAATGGTTGGGAGAGGGGGGTGGAAAAAGAGGGATGGTAGGGGGTGTGGAGAAGTGAAGTTGTGAAAGGAGGGAAAGGTTTCGAAAAGGGGAGGATTGTGCTGTGGTGGCCGTGTCATGGGCTTGGGTGGAGTGGGAAGGGCTCCGAGCAGATGGGGTTGGGCAGTGGGCACTAGGTGATGCCAGGAGGGCCTATCGATGGGCTGCAGCAGCGTCGAGGAGTTTGGCTTGGTGGTCAAGGAGTTGGATCTTGATCATATCGGTCAACAAGCCCCCGATAGTGACTTTGTGGGGTTTGTTTAGAGCTTGATTTTAAGAACCCCTAAGAATTGGTAGCCTATGATTTGGTTTTCAAAAACCGCATGGCTCGGTTTCTAACTTTCTATAAATCTTCTGATTTGGTTTTCAAGACTACTCTGAGAACGCCCAATTCCCAACCCACTGTCAGCTGTCTCTACTTCAAAAAAGTGTCTTGGAATTTGTCTGAAACACTTGTTAGTCTGGTCTTTAGAACCGTTCTGACCCTTTTGGGCCGGAACATACTGTACGTTCCGTATAGTACGTTCTGGAACAGATTGGGTCGGAACCTTTTTTTTTAATTTAAAAAGCCAGGTATTAAAGTGCCACAAGCTGGCCGTGATCTTCTTCGCGATCTTCCCTCTTCTTGATAATTATTGAGGGATGCTTTATAATGCAGTGAGGGACGCTACACATCAGAAACGCTGGAAAACATATAGTTCAAGCAGATTCCTGTGTTTCAAGGTAATCTCAATTCCTTTGTTAAAAATTACAGCTATTTGACAACATTAATTGCGATCAAAAGATGAGCGACCTCCACGGCCACTAACTGGGGTGATCATAGGAACCAGCTTAATCTCTATAGTTTCCCTTGGACCACAAGGCAGTTACGGTCACGTCCTCCATCTCTGTCATATCCTCTATCTCGATGTCCATGTCTCGTCTGATGCTAGATAATGGATATCTTCTCTGAATGCTGCTCAAGTTGAACCTTGAATCGCTATCTGGGCCACGCTATATATATCTGAGCAAGAATCACTATCTAAGCCACACTATATATCGTGATTCCGTTTCTTAGTCTTGATTTGCTTTGTTAAAAAATACCTATATTTAGCTATATATATCTGAGCAAGAATCACTATCTGAGCCACACCATATATCGTGATTCCGTTTCTTAATCTTGATTTGCTTTGTTAAACACTACCTATATTTTCATAGAAAAAAATTTGGCCAAGTTCCATTCTGAAACGCATTCTGGAACACGTTCCGTTCTGGGAGCATTATATTCTAGATTGCCATTTTTATTTGAACAAATTGTGTACATGATTTCATTCAGAATAAAGTAATCCCTGATGCAAGGTCGTGGAAAAGCTCATAACCTCCTGACACATTGGAGGGATATCAGTATTTTTTAGTCCCTTCTCTGACATGCTCAGTAGGAGGACATTAAGTCTTTTACCCCACAAATTTATTTCTGACTCTCCAAGTACTTAATCTGAGCCACTTTCGTGTCCCGTCTAATCAAATTCGATTCTCCATCCCCTACATCCTAGTGAACGAAGGGTAGTACATCAAGCATTCAGAAGAAAGTCTATTTCTTGACATGGTTTGGTGGATATTGACTCCTTGTTATTGAGTCACTTAACTGAGGTAGCTCAATAAAAGCAACTTAACTTTGTATTATCATTACAATCGGGGGCACTTGTTCCTACTCAGCAAGTAGTGTACAGTGAGAGACGATGAACCACCAACAGCAGTGAACAAATTAGCAAGTCATGAAATTGCTATTTATCATACTATATTTTTAATGGTATTGGTCAATTGTGCATAGTGAGCACTACAGAATTGGATACAAGCATGTGATTGGTCTTTGTGATTTTGGGTATAACATGGTCATCATAGTAATGAAGCCAATTGCAGACATGATAGCTCTTCTACATTTCTTCACCACAGTGAGATGCATTGATTTAAGCTTGCAATTCGTGAATTGTCGCTGTTCAACATCATTCATATTCAGAAACCTTGAATGGCCATGGGAGTTCAGTAACCCTTATGTAAACAGCAGAAGCATAAATTTGAATAATTGATATCGTATTCTATGAAATCTGTCTCACATGTCATGTCTGTTTAAGGACAAAAAAAATGCATCAAATCTGGTGCCAAATACGTTACCTTTATGCCTCAACAGAGACAGGAGGAAAAGATGTTACCTTATGGAAAGCTGAATTTGGGCTTTGCTCCTCTGCAATTAGTCTTTTTGCAATCGTTATGATAAAATTCTTCATTGGTGACAACAATGTAAGTTCTAGGACACTCTACATAGAGTTTGCTGCCCTGGGGGCCCGACTGGTGGACAAAGTTTGACTGATGCATTTATAGATCCCTTTGCAGCTATACCTCAACACAGACACGGGTTGAAGCACACCTGTTTTACTTGCAAGGAGCATTGACAAGCTCAAGTCATCTAACAACCCAGGTTTTGGATGTTAATCAAACACTATAAGATCCCGTAGAATTAGAATAGAATCAATTGAAACTCGTATAAAACAATGTACGAGACAGTTATAATGGTCACTGAAGCAGCAAGTAGTAGACTGAAGTTGCACAATGGCTGGGAATAATTGATTGAACAGAATGAAGCCTCTTCAAGAGTGTCCACGTGTTCAACTCAAAATGGCAGGTTAAGGATGTCGAAATATAGAGCATGGTTTACAAATGTGCAAAATTGGTGCAGGTCTTAAGAATGAGTAGTAGCCAGATAGCTTTGAAACAATTGTAAAGATTCATTTAACGAAATGCTTTCAGTACCATGCTTTAACATGTCTAAGCACATCATAGGAGATAGTGTACATTCACAACCATAGACTCAACGTATTGACAAGTTTGCACATGCAAATGCCACCTACCAGGCTGTGAAGCATATGTGATTCCATGAAAACCATGTGAACTAGTTGTAATGTAAGCATGAAGTATTATGATGCTATCAGCTTCAGATTTTTGACATGCTCTCAGAAAATGGCTTTGAGATCACAGATAAAAGGAGCAACTAATTGAAAAGCTCCCTAAATGAAACTGAATAGTTATGATACAACATGCTACCGACAATAAAAAAATGATGCTTTTATAGACGGAGAATACATTCGCCATCAGAAAAAAAACCGGCCTCACCTTAACCATTGCCTAGTCAAGACTCCTGATAACTTTCTAATATTTTCATTCTCTGATAAACCTAACACATCAGACTTTGTTCCACTAGTATCCTCAACAGAAAGCTTCAATCTTGAGAGTTGTGATGTTGACTCAAATACATCCACCCCCTCCTCAAATTCAATTAAAATATCCAGGTAGCTTTTTCTGTCAGAATTATCTTTTGCCGAGGATAAAGTTGCACCATCAGACTGCTGCTCATCAACAACCACAACTGCCATTTCTGCTGCATTGTTCGACTTAGATTCAAACTTGTCAGCTTGGGCTAGAGCATCAGCAACTAGAGCTGGTTCAGGTAAGCCTTTTGAACTTTCCCCAATGGATACTTGATTAGTTGACAAATCTTGAGGCGTAGCAGTCAAACGAACAAAAGAACTACTAACAGGAGAAGTTATACCCTTGGGCTGAACATTACTCCGTGATCGATCTCCTTGAGAATGTGCACGGTGCCATGCATGTAGAACTGAGATAAAGTGCCGCTGTAGAAGTAATTCATTGTCAGGGAGCTGTTCCAAAAATGCTAACAACTGCCTCGTATGTTCCTGTGTACAACAAACACACAAGTTAAGCAGCACACTAGTTGTTAATAAAAAATTATGCTTTGTGGACAAAAGCATTTTAAGAGTACCAGAATCAAGGTCCCCGAAGCCTTTCTTGGCAAAGACTTTAACTACAATAAAATACAATACAATGAAGATAAATTTTACTCCATGAAGAGGAGAGTTCTCGGATCAGTTCACACAAACAGAGGAGATGTTCTTGCAGCCTCACTTTCAAACTTTTGAGACTCAAACCTTTGAGACGTGTTTAAAACGTTTCAAACAAAACCATCAAGCGTTTGAAACATTGTTGAGCTTTTTAAAGGGATATTTTTAGAATTTTGCCCCAACCATATGCTGATTTAGGGCTGTGACATTGAATGTGTTATTAAAGTGGTTCCATGAGCATGGAAAATGAGCAAAAGCATTGAATCAGCGATGATAAACAACTGTCATATTATTTTCTGCAAAAAAACTTTCAATGACAGCAAACATTGGGGTATTCTGGATGCTGGGAGCATTTATGATGGGAGACTAGCAGAACTTCCAGCGACGTAGCATAGAACCAAGGAGAGCTTAGGCCCTAAAATGGTAAATTGGGACCAGAATGGGGCCTCTCTTTTTGTTTTCTTATCTTTTTGGAGAGCAAAAATCCATATCAAATGCATTTGAAATGTGGACGTTTCAAACATGTTTGATGCACAACTATGCCAGTGAAGTTGCAGCAAATAGGCCTAGATAAATTTGTCATGAGGGTTTCTTGGGGAATTTTTCAGACCCAAATGGTCCGACAAGTCTTTGACAATGTTCAGAAAAAAATGTCTCAACACTCAAAGGTTATGTTCAGGGGTGCACAAGATAAAAGGAGGATTATGACATAATTGTCTACAAAAACATAAAAGGAGGATTATGACATAATTGTCTACAAAAACATACCTGTGTCACCTTCAACTGTCGAGTAGCATTTACACCACTCTTCTCACTATTTGGGTCTGCATTGGCTGGTGCAACATTCTCGGTATGTAGCTGCCTGAAACGTTCTCTACAATGAACAGGATGCCGATAGCGACCCCTATATAAACTTCCATCATACATTCCCGCCAACGTTTCACTGGCAAGAAGCCAATTCCCACCATATTCATGAACACATGCAGATAAAATTGCATCCTCCAAGGGCATCCATGGATCTGCAGGAGGAAGCTGCTTCTTGGACTTTGATAGATCTCGTTTTTTTTCCTTTTCTAACATGAACAGAGCACCTTTCTTAAGTGGTGGCATTATAATGGAGAACTTAGTGCCAAATTTGGTTTTTGCACTTCCTTCAGTTAAAAGAAGAGAACCTTGCCTCTGATTGGGGTCAAAATTGCCAGCTTCTAGTATCTCCTCATCCAGATATCCATTTGACGGCTGGTGGCAGCCTTTTGATTCAGGATCTTGTCCTCTCTCTTTATTATCTTTTGTTTGCTCCCTCTTCATCTTCTTAGAGAGAACTTCGGCTATCATTTCCTCCTCTAGAAGCTTAGGAGCCTTGCGTTTTCTTTGAGAAGGTGTGCGCAAAAGTGGATCGCTCGGCCATTCTTCACCACTGAGGTCTTCATCATTGGAAACCGAAATATCAGCATCCAAAAAATCCTCTACAATGTTATCTCTGACTCCTAGAGAGCCTTTCTTCAGAGACTTAAATTTGGCTTTTTTCACTTTTCTGTCAAATCTTGATTTCAAGTTGGAATTTTCTGCTCCAATAACTGCAGCTGCTGCCTCAGCTACAGCCCTGTTCGACATGATAAGAGCTTCATAGGTCACATGAAGGGGTCTTGATACTTAAAACTATCCCTTACATTTAAAGAGCACTGGACTTTGTACTCCAATGCTTCAAACATAATCACATTGAATAAAAGCATGAACTTTTACTTACTTGTCTGCATTGTTCATTTCTTCCTGCATCATCTCCCACTCAAGCTGGCTTTGAGTTAGCTGTGACAACACAAACCAAAAATAGATAATAAGAAGAAATCACTTTTGCAAAAAAACCTTTAAGGCTCAGCATATGAAGAAATGAACATGCGCACACGACAAATCTGAAAACTTATTTTGTATACAACAATAAATTAGGAATTGATAGCAAAAAGTGCACCTGTTGTTGAGCTAGGAACTCGACGTGCTGCCAATAGTACTCATCTGCAAAGCCCACATCCCTAGCTGCAAAAGAAAATCATACCAGATGCTGATGCTTGATTGAAAACAGAAAACTATGACACTACCTTCACAAGGCATACTAGAATGTCTCTTTTTGAGAAAAACAAAAGGCTCAAGAGGTGGGGAAGGCTCACTTTCATAGAACATGGACTCATTATCTTCATCCATCTCAGCCTCTTGTTCTTCTTTAAGCCTTTCAAGACGTTCAAGTTCCCACTCTTTTTCCTCGACAGCTGTTTCTGACTCAATAGCAAAAGGCTCAATTATTTGGTCCCAGAACTCTAAAAAGCGCATCGCATATCTATCTATTGGTTTAAGCTGGTCCTCAAATGACATAGAGCCGCGACCAGCAGAGACTGCTGCAGCCTTTAATTGCCGGATATCCAAAAGCATATCCATATCCTCTTGATTATCAACAGACATCGATGCTAGCTCGGTATGAATTATTTCGTGTGCTACTTGCACTCCTCGCTCCTCATCATGTTCCACCTTCGATGTTGCCACAACACTTGGATCAGTAGAATTGTCATAATTGACCCTTCCTTCATCCAAATCATCAATATATTCTTCATCATCTGCATTTCCAGAATCACCTTCTTCAGTAAATTCCTGATAATCTGCCGCTTCTTCTTGTTCTACCTTTTTCATCGCTAAATAATCTGCCTCATCCTCTGCACTTTTTAATGCAGCCTCAACTTGAGCACTCGACAATATTTGATCAGAAGATCCAACATATCTTGTTACATCATTTGGAGTTCCAGCATCCCTACCTACATTGCCAGATTTATCTCCTTTCAAAACTGAAAACAACTCGGTGGCATCAAGCTTCTTGAAAAACTCAGTATTATAACTGCCACTCTGTATAACAAGATCGTCAAGGAAACGTTTTTTATTTGCTTTTTTTAAAATGTTCTCTTCAATCGTACTCTCACTTACAAGCCTGTAAATGTTAACTTCCCTTGTTTGGCCAATGCGATGGCATCTGTCTTGGGCTTGCTGATCCATAGCAGGGTTCCAATCACTATCATAAAATATTACAGTATCTGCACCAACAAGGTTTATGCCAACCCCTCCACTTCTAGTAGATAGTATAAACAGGAAAATTTTTGGATTCGTGTTAAAGCGCTGCATGAGAATCTGACGCTGCTCAGGTTTGGTTGAACCATCAAGACGCATGTAGGTGTACCCATACATGTTGATGAAACTTTCAAGAACGTCCAGCATCTTGGTCATCTGTGTGAAAATTAAGGCTCTATGACCCTCTGACTTCAGACGGCGAAGTAAAGCTGCTAATTCTTGTAGCTTTCCACAATCAAACTGCAACAACCTTCTATCAGGGAAAAACAATTGCCGTCGGACAACTATTCTCCTTAGTGGTTGTAATAGTCCACTGGTTTCTGTGAGGCATTCATCCAAAGATGACAGCTTTAAAGTGGGAGGTTGAAAGGGCAGATGACTGCACCATCCTACTGGCCAAGGTGCACGAGCTGCTGGGATTACAACCACAAAAGCTTCAATGAAATCAGATAACTGTTCACATCTCATTAGTGGTGTAAGCACAATATCAGATATAACAGACGAGAACTCCAAAAAATTTGAAGCTCTTGACTTTATCTCATGCACATTATAAACAGGATGCTCGATTAACAAAGACCTTCTGAGGTCACAACCGTAAACAGGCCGGTTACTACATCGCAACATGTTCAACCATGCAAAAGCCGCAGCTTTTTGTCTCCTGCGCCTTTGTCTTTGTTCATGAAGAACTGCCTGAATTTCAGCAAAAATGTTCTGATTCTCAACCGATGGAAGCTCTTTCCAACTATCAGCTCCAGTGCTTGCAATCTCCTCAATCAATGGTGCAGGAGTGGCAATACGAGCAACCTCATCTGCTTCCCAGGACATCATCGCAAACTCCAATTGGCTTATCTGAAGGTTCATTTCTTCCAGATTGACACCTAGAAATGGCTTGTCCTCAAGTACTGAACATACTGCTGAACTTTGATGCATGTCGATACCTTCCATATCAAAAGAAGAGATGATTGGTCGCCCTTCAAACAGATCCGGGTGGTTACAAACCTTCCGCAATTGCATGAGCACATTGATTAGACCTAAAAAGTTTCCACTAGTAAGAGTAGCCTGAGTATCTGAACTGGCCATAAAGTCCTCATACAAATTCCTTTGACGCTTAGAGAGCCTGCACCTTATAACATGCTCATGTTTTTGTGGCAACTGCTTTTCTACATCTTGCTTCAGTCGTCTTAATAGGAAAGGCCTTAATACATCATGCAGGCGATCAACTAAAGCCATGTTCACTTTCTCTTGCCCCTCAACCATGCCGCTAATAGGATTACAAAACCAATCACGAAACTCCTGATGTGACTGAAACACATGTGGCATCAAGAAATGCATAAGTGACCATAGTTCCATAAGATCATTCTGAAGTGGTGTTCCAGTTAACAGGATCCTGCGCTTCGAATTAAAGTTTAGAAGTGTCTGCCATCTTTGAGACTTCCAATTCTTAATCAGATGGGCCTCATCTAAAATCAGGTACTTCCACTTCTTCCTTCTGAAAGCTTTTGCATCTTGAGTCACTAACCTGTATGTTGTAATGCAGATGTGGAAAGAATTGAACTTTGACCATCCTTGGCGTTTCACTTTGCGTTCTTTTGCAGTACCAAAATAAGTGAGAACTTTAAAGGCTGGACACCATTTCATAAATTCAGTCTCCCAGTTGAGCATAACACTAGTGGGGACAACGATAAGATGTGGGCCCCATATACCTTTCTCACAAGCCAGGTGGGCCAGCAGAGCAATGGTCATAATAGTTTTTCCAAGACCCATCTCATCAGCAAGAATTCCATTTAAGCGTTTCTCATACATATTGACAAGCCAATCGAGCCCTATGTGCTGATACTCCCGGAGAGAGTGCTTAAGAAGAAATGGGTGTTTTGTCCAAACTTTAGTGGTAGAAAACGTGTATCCAGTTGGCTGAGCAGATTGAGCTGCAGCTGCGGCATCAGCCAGTCTATCCTCACTAGTTTTAACTTCCAGAAGATCACTTTCATTTTCATTCCTGAGACTGGGACTTACTCCAGTTGACTTATACTTAATTTCAGATACCGAAGTTCCTTCAGGAGCCGAGATTTTAATCCCAGCATGTGCATCAGGAAATTCACCCTTGTCTAAAGAGGATATCCGTTGGTGCTGTTCTTTCGATCCAGCTTCAATGAAAGTGGAGTTTGGTTCATTTATTTTCGATTTTGCAGAAAAACTATGGTGCTCTTCCACCATGTGATGCTTGACTTTCTTTGAAGCCCTCATTTGTAAGCGTTCTCCTCTTGTTTTAGCTGCCTCACTCACTTTAGCTAGGACTGAACCAGTATCATCATCCACCTCACCGGAGTCCTGAATTTCAAATAATCAATAAAAAATTGGTGACGATCACAACACAGATCAGCTAAAAAATCTTCCTCTTGGAAGCAACAATTCTAACAACAGACATTTAAGCAAACACAACATCTAAGAATGTTTCATAAATAGAAGCAATGTTTCCAAATACACACATTATAACAAACCTAATTGTAACCGTAAGTGTTGCTCACCATCTGTACATGCGAAAGGTAATTGTATCCCGGGGGTAATTGTTGCTGTAACTCTCGCTCCTTATCCTAAAAAATAAAATAAAAAAACAAGCTACAATATTAGATAGTTCACGTGAACTAACCTCTGATTTACACATAAGATATGATTTCAACAAGTTTAATTGTCAATGAAATTCACATAGCATAATCTAACAATCGAAATCCCAGCACCCATTGCAACGCCTTCTGCTTCTTTTGATTCCCATTTAACGAATTTCAACTGCATCGACTAAAGCTGCCAGGCTCTGCAAATTAAATGGAGCTCAGCCTACTGTAAAAATAAGATACATATCTAGCCAGAAAAAGTGATTAATAAGCTTCAGCTTAGACTATTCATTGCATGCCCAATAATATTGTCGCCATATTGATAGGCTAGAGTGCTTGGAAGATCGAACTAATCTTCCAATGCTTGCTTTTTGTTTGGTCATGTGACTCATGTCACACCCCAAGACCAGTCCCAAAGACCATCTCTTAGGATAGCCTTAAAAGGTAGACAACTATCCTTATGTCCTCATCCGTTTACATGGTAAATACCATGTAAGATCAGAAGCAAAAGGGTAATAATGCCCCCACCTTAAGAATGTCAATCGTCAGAAATAAAATGGTCACAGGAGGCGGAACGAGCGTTCCGGATCGCATTTTTTTAATAATTTTTTTCATAAAAAATTTTAAAAAAACCATAATTAGCCTTAAAAAACCCTTAGTAGTAGCAGAAAAAAACCTACAAACTGTCAAAACAATTTTACACACCAACAATTTTGTTTTTTTTTGAAAAAAAAAATTAAAAAATAAAAATTAAGTGTATGTTTCGCGAAAACCTAATGGGATTTCCCGGATCGCATTCCAGATCACATTCAAAAAAAGAACATGCAACATTAGAACCAACATAAGAAGGAAGCTTTACTTTAATGTTCACAGAGCCTAGAGATTTCAAGTTATGAGTTCACATTAGTTGACAGATTTATAGGAAAGCTATCTGGCAAGGCCTATCAAACATAGATCATACCCAGTGCTACCTATGATGACATCTACAATAAATCTCTGTTTACCCTGGCTAGCTACCTACAAAGAGAAAATGTTAGTTATCAACAAAAGACATAATTTTAAGAATTTTTATAGAAGATGTTAGCTAGAGCTAGACTCCTTCCTGGTCAAGGGATTCACCAAGCCTCTAGCATTCAGGGTTCTCCGAGAAAAGGCTCATTATCGTGCGAGCACTTCAGTCTTCTGATCTAATGGAAGAAATTCCATGTGCAGTAACACCTAACTTGAAGTTTCGTACCATTGATGTACTCTCTTTGAACATAGAATTTTCCATCTCACACAACTTTGCAACAGAAAAAACTCGACATAGAGCTTTAATTCGAACCACCAACTAAGGATGTGGAAAAGAAAACAAATATACAAATTCAACAAAACACTGAATTACCTGGATGTGCCAACTGAAACCTATATGCTTCTCCAACCGTCCAAGAATGAGAAGCTAACTTGTCAAAAAAGCATGATACCGTAAAAGTTGAAATTTCCGCAGTTGAAGCGTCAGGGTTTACCTCTTCTTGCCCAATTGTCCTGGCTGCAAAATAGTGCTCCCCATCATCCTGCAGGAGACATGCCTGACCTCAATCAAACTGCGTGCAAGAGGTCTGTTTGCATCATGGTAGACCACGCTTGAATATGCTTCATCTCAATTAAACTGCCTGCAAGAGACAAGTTGACTACACTTACTAAACTACTATCAATTTCAGTACCACTTGTAAAAGCATGCCTTAATGACAAAAACGACTTTCTTATCAAGGAAAGGTACTTATGCAATTGATCTACTAGGTGGATGCATGTACGTACGAGTCATGAAATGCATAATCATGTTTCACTCACATGTATGATTTCTTGTATAGATCAATGAATTCTCATTTCTTACATGTGCTCAAGGGGACAATGTTGAAATATAATGCCCATTTTACCCCTGATTACTAGGTCAACTTATCTAATGCAAGATGTACAAATGTAATAGGGGCAAATAACCATAAACAATTTATAACCCTTCATTTGTAACTTACCTAATTAGTGCAAGTGGACCCAACTGGATTGAAACTCAATCTAGTGGTGACACCTCATCTCCATCATTTCTTTGACAGCTCTCTCCATAGTATGTCTCTTCTATAGGGGTCAAGACACAACATAGCTAGGCCTTTGACTTCGTGGTGGTACGAAAGTAAGTATAGTACCTATGAATCCGTGAGGGAGAGCTAATTTAGATCAGATCCTGATTGAGGATTCCAGGCTTGCCAATCTTGAGAGAGGGAGCATATCTTCTACATAGGTCAGCTCAAGGTGCAATTAGCACAATTGGAGAGTACGCATCAAGGGGAAGACAACTATGCCAAATATGGTCATATATCGCATGAAACAGTGTAACAGGTAGAACAAGAAGCAATCAGTTCATTATGTGGAAGACAGTTGACTCAACACCTTTGAAGAGTTAAGTGAGTGTGCTTGAGAGACAAATTCACACGTGATTCAAAGGCGAAGGCATTGTTCCTATCAAGCCTATTATTGGAGACGTAACAGTTATAAGGAGTGCTCTTTATATACTAGGGTTAGCTAAAAACTTGCTTTCAGTTGGAGCCATCACCAAACACAACATGATGGTTGACTTCCATAAGATGACAACCATTCCTAGTAAACAAGCTTAGTCAGCCAAGAAGCCAGACCAGGTGAAGCTGTGGCATGAGAGGTCTATCAGAGCTTACAAGTGCTTGAAATCATAAGGTAAACTTAGAAACAATATACGAGCAATTCAAAAAGTCAAAGGATCTAAGTCAAACAATAATATAATATTCAATAAACAAAAAATCTTAGCCAAATAGCATTGCTCATCAGTACCCAAGCATAAGTTGCTAACTGGGTTTCGAAAGAATCCAGATTTTCTTGGGTAGACGCAATGTTGAATAAGAAGCAAAAGACAATCACTAACAAGAAAGAAAAAATAATAATAATGATAATAATTCACATAAAATGAAATTCAAAATTTAAAATTTATAAATCTAATTATATTTAAAAAATAAATAAGAACAAGGATCATAATAAGTGTACGAGTTACCGAAACCAAGACAACCTACTAGAAACAAAGCCGGATCCTTAGCTCCCCACCCTATTTTACATTAAATGGCTAGGTCAACTTATTTAATGTAAATTGTACAAATGTGATGGCAGCAATTCATACTAGTTACTTTGTAAGCACTCTCATGTAACTTAAACTAGTAGCTATTGAAATATAATGCCTATTTTACACCTACTGGCTAGGCACTTGCATGCACATATCTATTATGTTGTAAGTTTATCATGGGGGCAAGTTTTTTGTGATTAGTTTTGTAGATTAAAGTTCCAAGTGAACAAGTTGGCATGCCATGTGGCATGAGACTCAAGTGGGAGGTGACACCTCACTAGTTACAATAATATAATATTCAATAAACAAAAAATCTTAGCCAAATAGCATTGCTCATCAGTACCCAAGCATAAGTTGCTAACTGGGTTTCGAAAGAATCCAGATTTTCTTGGGTAGACGCAATGTTGAATAAGAAGCAAAAGACAATCACTAACAAGAAAGAAAAAATAATAATAATGATAATAATTCACATAAAATGAAATTCAAAATTTAAAATTTATAAATCTAATTATATTTAAAAAATAAATAAGAACAAGGATCATAATAAGTGTACGAGTTACCGAAACCAAGACAACCTACTAGAAACAAAGCCGGATCCTTAGCTCCCCACCCTATTTTACATTAAATGGCTAGGTCAACTTATTTAATGTAAATTGTACAAATGTGATGGCAGCAATTCATACTAGTTACTTTGTAAGCACTCTCATGTAACTTAAACTAGTAGCTATTGAAATATAATGCCTATTTTACACCTACTGGCTAGGCACTTGCATGCACATATCTATTATGTTGTAAGTTTATCATGGGGGCAAGTTTTTTGTGATTAGTTTTGTAGATTAAAGTTCCAAGTGAACAAGTTGGCATGCCATGTGGCATGAGACTCAAGTGGGAGGTGACACCTCAC
Source organism: Diphasiastrum complanatum (assembly GCA_029204225.1). NCBI lineage: Eukaryota > Viridiplantae > Streptophyta > Lycopodiopsida > Lycopodiales > Lycopodiaceae > Diphasiastrum > Diphasiastrum complanatum. The sequence goes on from MU831607.1 coordinate 124,170, forward strand.
TAGTTACTATCTATGTAGAGCATTGATCCTCAAGGAGACCCACGCCCTCCTCTCTCACTAATCAAGCTTTTTGAGTTCCTGCTTTTGCTTTCTTGAGGTGCTTAAGATTTCCATGGTTTTACATGCTTCCATAGCTAGTTTCTTTCAAGCTTTCATGTTGTGTGTCTGATATTGAGGTTAAGACACTTCATAGATAGACCTAAAAGTTCATCATGGTATCAGAGAAGGTTGTTTAACCTCTGATTTGTGAAAGTTTGGAAACTTCTAGAGCAATTTTCAAATTTCTGATTGAGGAGCTTAACTACAAAGTGCAAGAACTTCTTGCTGGGCAATCAGTTTTCAGAACAAGAAGCATAGATGTACTACTAGCGATAGGAGGAGCGGAACCATATCAACAAATGGGTCAAATGCAAGTTGCAAATTCTCAAAGTTCAGGCTCTTCATCTACAACTAAAAGATTGCAGTGAATACGGGCATTTTGCTTTTGAATGTCGTAAGAAGCAGAGTGAGCTTTTAAAAGGAGGCAAGAAGCAAACTGGTCACTTTGATGAGAAGGTTGCAAACAACAATAATGAAGACAATGGACAGTTTGAACTCTTTACTACTGCATTGGCAACTCAAGCCACGAGTGCTGGTTGGTGCATAGATTCTGGGTCCTCTAAACACATGACTCCACATCGAGAGTGGTTTGATTCTTTTGAAGAAATCAATTGTGGATATTGTGTGTGCCTTGGGGACAACATTACATATCATGTAAATGGCAAGGTGATAAAGAATGTGCTATTTGTACCAGGGCTAGCCGAGAACCTGATTTCAGTTGGGGCTATTACTAAAGAAAATATGACATTAGTGTTTGATGAATCTACCTGTTTAGTAAAGGATGATCAGCATAATCAAAAGATTATTGTCAAAGGATCAAGAAGCCTATGCTGCTATGAGTACTGATCAGGATAAGTTATGGCACAAGAGATATGGCCAGCTGAGTTATCAAAACCTACAAGTCCTGAAGAAACATGATATGATAATTGCTTTACCCTCTATCAAGTTATGTAATGACTTTTGTGAAGCATGTGCACTTGGGAAACAACAAAGAAAGAAGTTTCCTAAGAATGAAGTTGTCAGGGCAAAGGAAGTGCTTGAGATTGTACACTCAGATTTGTGTGGACCTCTACAAACTTAGATCTGCAAGGAGGGCTGTCTTCATTGATGACTTTTCACGGAAGATATGGGTTTATTTGTTGGAGCAAAAATCTAAGGCAATCAAGTACTTCAAAATCTTTAAGGCTTTGGTTGAAACTCAAGCAGGCAAGAAGATAAAGATACTCAAATATGACAAAGGTGGTGAGTACATATCTAAAGAGTTCATTGACCTATGTAACTCAAGTGGCATCAAGCGTCAGTTTGCTACTCCAGATACTCCTCAGCAAAATGGTGTTGCTGACAGGAAGAACATGTCCATGGTTGAGTGTGCACGCAGCATGCTCAAGGGTAAGGCATTGCCGAACTCTTTCAGGGCTGAAGCTGTGTATTTTGTTGTTTTCTTGTTGAACAGGAGCCCTACGAAAGCGGTCGAGGGAATCACACCTAAGGAGGCATATAATGGCAATAAGCCAAAGGTAGGACACTACTTTGGGTATTTGGATGTACCGCCTATGCACACATGTCCAAGGATGACAAGAAGAAGCTAGATGCAAAATCTGTCAGGTGCATATTCTTGGGTTACAATGAGGAAGCAAAGGCGTAAATATTGTACAATCTTGAGACAAGAAAGAAGATTCTGAGTAGAGATGTTGCCTTTAACCATGCACCTTAGGTGGAGGATCATGAGAACAATGGTGAGAGTATCCTCCTATCATTGACACTAGTGAGCAGGTCTCAAAGGAGGCCATTCAAGAGACTTTTCAGTCCCACCAACAAGAGAAAAAGCATGTTGAGCAAACGAAGGCAAACGGGGCGAAGAGGGCTAGAGAGACACCTTGGGATACATGGTCACCATCAGCTTCACCACCCCTCCCAAGCGCTTACCAAGGTGGGAATGGCAAACAGTGAAAGATGGAGGGACGATGGAGGAAGGTGAATGTAGCGGGCAAGGTGCTAGGACATCTTACAGAAAGCCCATGCAACAAGAGAGTCAAGAGACCAACTTCATGAAGCGGAGAAGGTGAATGTATGGCGAAATGCCATGCAAGAGGAGTATAACTCCATCATGGAGAATGACACATGGCAGCTTGTGGAATTCCCTGATCGGAAGCAACCAATAGGTTGCAAGTGGATCTACAAGACCAAGTATTAGGCAAGTGGTAAGGTGGAAAAGCATAAGGCAAGACTTGTTGCTAAAGGTTTTGCTCAACAGGAAAGGTTGGATTATGATGAGACAGATGACATCAATAAGAACCAGTTCTATGGAGTATGGATGCTAGTGGACTCATTAAAACTAGAGGATATATCTATCAACACCTAAAGTTAGAACTAAAATCACAAAAACTAGAGGACATATTTATTGACACCTAAAGTTAGAACTAAAACTACAAGACCTAGACATTGAGAGGGATGAGGAGCAACTGGTTGTTCTGGAGGCTGAGTGGGAAGACATTGAGGAGAGATGATCAGGATTATGAGAACTTGGGCCTCGACAATAATCTAGTACTAGAGGACATCACGGGCCCAAGATTCACACAAGAATGCTTACTCTTTAGTCTACTTAGTTCTACTGAAAACTTCTTGTTTAATTGTAGAACTCCTTTTTTTAAGATGTATTATAAACTACATGACAATTCACGAAACTTGATGAAAGTTGGAACTGTGTGTGTCGATTTTGACATTTTATAAACCATCGGTGCAATCTCCATCCTCTTGATATAATATGATGACATTTGATATCTTTAGGTTTTATGTAATCCTTGACATATGTCGTGCGTTTGTAAAGATATTGTAAGGTTGTATACTATCCTAAGCTCTCTATTTTGATGCTTTTTTATTGTATAGTAGCCAATGGGCATTTTTGGCTACAAATTTTTACAAAACCCTAAAATCAAAATTTGTCTCAAATTCTTGGTCAATTTTCCAACATCTTTCAAACATTTCACGTTTGGAATTTTTAGACATTTGGTTGCTACACTAGGGGAAGGGGCCTTTTATATATAATCTTGCACATACATGAATTATGATGGCATCGAGAGAGCAACTTGGGAGTCATCCAAAGCTATGAGAAATTCCAGCTTGGTAGGATCAGTTGTACTTGCTATTTCATTGCTCAAGAGAGTTTGCTTTGTTCTCAAATGCATGCTGTTCAATGTTGTACAAATATACCATCATCTTGCTACATGGTATTAGAGCATCTTGAGTTCTTGTGAGCCTTCTTCAAGACCTTAAAGTGTAGAGAAGGTTTTGTTGATCTCCCCATTTGAATCAGCAGACTGCAAAAGATTATGAAATGTCCTGCTACAAGAGAGAATGATGTAAATATCTCCTAGAAAAATGTAGAATTTGAGAGCTTGAGAAATTAAAATACTTAGGATTCAAATTCTACTGATCCAAAAACAGAAGGGCATCAAGAGTAATTATTTTAGGGCCTCGAACTCCTACTTCTAATACACCCCCTCTACAAGGCACCCACAACATGGAAAGTGATTTGGTGCTCATTATGATGTTGATTGTAGCCTGCTGGAAAGTTGCTAGATGCATCAAATCCTTTGCAACTTCCTGTAAGATGCATAGGCTATGAAAAAATACTATAATACCAAAATCAAAAAAGATCGGTAAATTTTTACAAAGCGGCACAGATTCCCATAGAGATCTAGGTATGGTTGTACATGTGTGCTGCTATATTATCAATATATGTCCACAAGTAAAAATAAAAAATGCATGAAACAATAAAGTAATATTGCTACCAGGATGAAAACACCAGAAAACACATTCACAGAGTGAATAACACGTTGTTTATCTGTAACTTAATATCAAAATCTAGCATTTACACATTTATTTTAAATAATATAGATACACTCGAACAGTTACATGCTAGTCAAAGAGCCAAATGATATGCACTGCATACCATCTTTGCTCGATCACCACTGCTTGACATAGTTGTCTGTTTCCACAAAGGTCTTAGAATGCTCAAGGAACCTTCTTCAGAATTCTTAGAGACATCCGAAACAGCTCCCAAAGCAATTCCACTTAGCTGAGAAGGTGGAATAGTCCCTGCTAAAATGTCATCTTTGGTCATTTCAGTCAAAAAATCTTCACAAGGTTCTACACAATGGAAAAAGCATACTGTGTTAACTCAAGCAAATGAAATGGCACAAAAAGGTGAGTTGTGATGCTCACTCCTAAGGCTATCAAACAGTGACTCAGATTTTGACCTCCAAATAATGAAGCAAATGTACAGCTAAACATCAACTCACCAGTTTTACTGTCCTCCCTCGTGGAAGGTGATGCATTTTCCTCTCCAATTCTGTTTGCATCATTCATTTGAAACACATCTTTCCTATCTATTGAATCTGTTTCCTTGGAATCATCTAGATGGCCACTTCCTTGACTTGACTCTTCTGAATCCATCGAATCTTCTAAGCCTTATTATGGACGAAGAAAAACCAGTTCAGATGTCAAATAGAACTATACAATCCAAATCAACCTGATTTTTTCATTTTTTAGATTGAACAGGCATCTGAAACAATGAAACTGAAACAATGAGAACTCAAGCAGAAACTACTCGCAATTTACAATCAAAGCTTTGTCATATTAATCAATCGAAGCTTTTTACAATAATTAATATGTCTTACGTCCACACTGAAAAGCCAAACTTATCAAAGCAGAAGCAAGGTAAATCGCTGCACACACACACACACATCTTGGAAACATGTCTATCAACTGCTTGCCAAATATTCAAATAAACAATCAGTCTATGTGAACTCCATATGCTGGAACATTCTTCAGAGAAATCCCTAAAGAACAGGCACACATAAATATTTTATCTATTTAGAGCAAACACTCTATAAAGAAAAACTCATTATCAACAAGACAAAAGTTAGATAAATGCCCAACCTTTGGAACGAGAAGTACTCACCTCTTTCTGTTGAGTAATAACGCTTTAAAATTTCCTCTAAAGGCAACTCGCTTTCTTTTTGTAAAGCATCCAACTCCTCCCTTCGTTCATTATCCGTTATTAAAGCTTCATCTGCCTCAATAGTAGCTTCATCATCCTAATTTCCAAAGCAAAAAGATTAGATCCTCACAACGTATTTATGATATGCACTTACATGATTACTCCTCAAAGCCAAAACGTTTCTAATTTGCCAAAGTTACATCTGAGGCCACAGTCAGACTGGGTATTATGTTGGATTGAAGACAAATATTATTCGGTAAAATTATGTTTACCAGCTTCTCACACTAAAACCATGTGTCTTAGAAAAGGTACCATAAATATTTTTTTATGTTGAATGGTTCATGGAACTTAATCAAAAGGGACGCAAACGTTGAGCCACTAACATAAACTGGATACAGACAGAGAGATAATACTAAGGAAAACTACTACAGTTTTGGAAAAGATTAAAATTTAGTCATAAATGCATGAATATAACAAAATGAGTTCAAAATGGTACATGTTTAGCATGTTTTTCGATTTCCAATACAGCAATCACTGACTTGTACTTGAGAACTTTTCCAAATTCTGACTGTGACGAGGAGATAACAGAAATTTCACTGAAAAACACTACTACATGATGATCAATCCAATACAAACAGTAGATAATTACATTTGCTACTAAAGTGCAGGCTAACTACCGAGTCGTCTTCATCTTTAAGGACAAATTCCTCATCAAGACCTTCTGATCTTAGGGAGACATAAGACTTTTGCAAATCACGCATCTGTTTCGGCGTAGTAGGTGATTCCACAAAATTTGATGCTGCTAGAGGTAGCACTTTTTGTTGCTCATCTTCTAGGGTTTTCCATCCATCATTGAATCTAACTGCAGACTCAACTTCATCCTTCATTGAATGTGATTTATCCTCCATGTGAACAGCATCTGAGTCGTCATGAGCTGAAGAAATCAAATGCAAGCTCTCGGTCGGCTTAAGAACTACAGGCACCTGTGTTTTCCTTAAAAGCATATCTGTATATCTGTGAGAGACACCAGTGAAAGAAAATTTCAATACAAAACTGCATGAAAGTTCAGCTTATTTTTTGTCCAAACTGAGTTTGGAGTAAAGTCTTGAAATATAGTATATTCAGGAGGTAATAAGTTAGCTAAAATACCTCTGAGCCTGTCCCACAAAAAAATCAAGATTCTTTTCCTTCAACTTTCGTTGTCGTTCCTCTTGCTGAAGCTGATACTTGAAAAAAACCTGTACCAAACAGCCAAGCTCTAGCTACATTCAATAGCAGGAAAGAGCACAAATTTGTAACTTGGCCGTGCAAGTTTTTCAAACAACCAAAAAATTTGCTTCTAAAGCTGTTCCAAATGGGGCCCTAATTCTGTTCAAAATGCACTGTCCTTCACTGATCAAATGGATCAAGAAACAGACGTGAAGGGAAGAACAAGCACAGGAAGGGAGAGGGGGAGGGAGAATTAAATGCGCTGAGACAACAAGGTGCTGAGGAAAGCGAGCAAAGGCAACAAAGGGGATGTGAAATGCTAAAGATAGAAGAGGGGAAAACAGTAAGCAAGCACAATCTGAACAGAGGGTACAGGAGGGACTGTTACTTAGGTTTAAAGTTTGGAAAGCGCAGAATGTAGAACAAAGACTCCTTGCATAGAGACCACTTTTTAAAGAGTTAATTTCTAAAAGCCAAATACCCTACCAGCTTTTCAACTTTTGTCCAAAACTTCTTTACATCTTTCGCAATGTTGCTTGCAATTCTTCGAAGGCGTTGTTCCTCTTCCTGGCAAAGAGCAAAGAAAACACACGAGATAGAAAATGACTACTCTGATAGAATTGTGCTAAAGTGGATAGTTAATAAGACTCTACGAATCATGAAAACTAATTAAAATCATCATAAAGAAATCATTACTTAGCAACATCAATGAAAACTCAACCTTCTGCCGTTTCAATTCTTTTGTCTCAACATCCAATTGAGTTTTGCTCAGTCTCAGAGCCACTTTTCTTGCTTGTCCCAACTTCCACTTCCTCTCTCTTTCAAAATCCTGAAAAAACAACTACAAACAAGCTGATAACTGACTAGCACAATCACTTTGAGCCTATATTTCTAATTAAGTAGACACATGGATGCAAAAAGACAGAAACATTAAGCAATTCCTAGATACATGAAGGGAGCATGATGACATCCCTTGCAATACATACAGCCATACATTATTACAATATCACTGAATTAATTATAGCAATCATAGCTCTCCAAGATAGAATCAACCACACCTGCCAATGAATATTGTACCATCATGCCTTCAATCTGTTAGAAATCCATAAATCATAATATGGATGGACAGACTAGGATTCGAACCCAAGACCTCCCTCATACCGGATGGGATGCTCTACCACTGAGCTATCCGCCCTGTTTGATAGTTCTCTCTAGAGTGTGGATTGATATTCCAACACCCCCCCTCAAGCCACACTTGGTTGGGGTCCTAGCTGTCACCTGCCCCACAACTTGGGCCACCTAACCATGGCTTTGACACCATGAATTGTTAGGTCTAACTTGGCTCTGATACCATGTTAGAAATCCATAAATCATAATATGGATGGACAGACTAGGATTCAAACCCAGGACCTCCCTCATACCGGATGGGATGCTCTACCATTGAGCTATCCGCCCTGTTTGATAGTTCTCTCTAGAGTGTGGATTGATATTCCAACACAATCTTATGAATGAGATGACACAAATTATCAGGACCTTTGGTGCAATTACAAAAACAAGCAACAGTGGGAGCATCATCCATAGGAGGACGTGGCCGTAAAATGCTATAAACTAGCTACGAATGAAAGTAGAACAAAGCAGAAGTGAAATAAGCCCACAACCCGGACCAGGTATAACAGAAGAACTACAGAAAAAGTACCAATGCCCACAACCTGGGCCAGGTGGAGAATAAGTACATATTAGCGAAAGTAAGTGTGAAGTGTTCGCTGAGTGGACCGTACAATGGGCCCTGATGGAGGCAAGTGACGACTACATCTGGGCTTTTCCGCGGTGGCACAGCGATAGGAATCTCATCATCGAAGTCATCAGCATTTGCTCGAGTCCGAAAGAAGCCAGCGAGAAGCAGCTGCCGGGAGTCTAACCCCAGGTGATCTGGTACAGGCAGATGAGACTGACGAAGAGTAAGCATCTCACGAACAAAAAGTCCCAAGCAACGAGCATCCATATAGGAGACAAGACTGCGAAGTGTATGCGGGCCATCGCAAAAGAGACAATAGTACCTCCCCCGTATCTCATAATACAACGGACATCTGAGGAGGAAATGGGCTTCATCTTCCACCTCCTGCAACGAGCACAAGCGACATAGACAATGCTCCCCGGGGATATCCCATGCACGACCGGCCTCAATAGCAAGCTGATGAGAGGAAATGTGCAACTGCCCAAGACGATAGCGCAGGCCGTGTGATAGGGGCTGTGAGAGATAAAGCGGCAACAATGGCAAACCAGAAGGATCTCGTTCGCTGAACTCAAAGGTTTGATTTTGAGTTCCGCGAAAGGAAGCCTTCCCTCCACTTCTCAGTTGTCCCCTTCTCCACTTCCATCAGTCTCGGGTGAGCCTATGCGGTCTCGGCCTAGTGTCTTTAAAGACTTAAAGCCTCCTACTTTAATTGGGGAAGCAAAGGATAGAAATGCAGACATTCTACAAACCTTCCTCAGCAAATGGAAGAACATTCATGCTCTTAAACAGAACCCTGACCATTTGCAAGCTATAGAGGCCAATCTTTCCCTAGGGCCCATGGCCTATAAGTGGTGGTTAAATCTCCAGGAGATTGGGCAGACTCCCTGGTCATGGAAGGCCTTTGAAGAAGCCTCCCGAAGAGAATTCCTACCGGAATATTAACTTGATAGAGCCACGGAAGCCTGGGAGAGAACAGTAATGGACAAGTCCCTAATCCAATATATCTCGTAGTACCGAGAAGCAATTTTAAAAATTAAAAATATGGATGATTATCAGAAAATCAGGGAATTTGTCCGTGGCCTCAAAGATGGATATAAAGCAGAGGTCCAGAGAAACTCGCCTACTACCCTTGAGCAAGCTCTCAGATATGCTCAAATCTATGATGATTCAGTGGGTAGGAAGAGGGCGAGACAGCAGCCCCTTTCTGAGCAGCCTCCTCAGAAAGACTTTCAATTTAAAAAAAAAATTAAAAAGAAAGAAAGAAGATAAAATTAAAAGTGAAGCTCCTCAAAAACACCCTTCACTCATACAACCCTTAAAACCAGAAGATTTTGAGAAAGCCAAACAAGAACGTTTGTGCTTTGTGTGTATGGGCAACGGACACACAGTCAGACAGTGTCCCAAGGGGCCTTTCACTAAAAAAGATAAAAAAATTCATCTTGTTCAGACTGTAAGTTTCCCCAGTGACTCGGCAGCTTCCGAGATCAAAGTGTATCATGAAGACCATGAACACTGTTGCCAGCTGACCTCTGCAATGCTAGCTAGACCCTTTAGCTTTGGGTCGCATGACCTAGTACGTATGCATGGGGAAGTTGGTAACCAGTCAGTTAGAGTTATGGTTGATGATGGGGCAACCCATAATTTCATCAACTACACCCTGGTTAAAAAACTTAAACTTCCAGAAGTACCTAGTCAACATAGGTACATAGTTTCACTAGCTAAGAGTGAAGATAAGAAAATCTGGGAAACTATGGTAAAAAACTTAAATCTTGGTATTCGGGGGTACCAAGATGAAATAAACTTTCAGATAATGCACCTGGATCGCACAGACATTGTTCTCGGGAGAGATTGGCTCTACAGTTTAGGACCTTCCCTCCATAGAAATTATCAGGAGAACACCCTCAGCTTTTAGCATAAAGGCCGAGAGATCCAGTTGCATGGGGAGCATGATGTTCCCAACAGTCCTATGGTCTACAGTTCATAACTCTATCAACTAATCGGAGACGACGACCATCAAGTATTCTTATGAGACTTTCAGTTTATTCCTGAAGTTTCTATTTCCAGTTCTTTACAACAGAAAATTAGTAAATTAGAAACTTTATTGTCTAAATTTAAAGATGTTTTTCCTGAAGATTTGCCACATGATTTGCCACCTAGCAGAGAGGTAGATCATGTAATAAGCTTAGTACCAAGTACAGCACCTCTTTCTAAACCTCCGTATCGGGTCAGCCAAACAGAGGATGAAGAAATAACTAGGCAGTTAACAGATTATCTCGGGAAAGGCCAAATTCAGACCAGTAGTTCACCATGGGCCTCACCAGTCCTTTTGGTGAAAAAGAAAGAGGGGTCTATCCGTCTTTGCGTAGATTACAGAGCCCTCAATAAAGTCACAATTAAGAATAAATAACTCAGGGTGGACGACCAGTTGCGTTCGAGAGTAAAAAACTCGAGCCAGCTCAGACTAGGTACAGTGCCTATGAAAAGGAACTCTTTTCTATAGTCCATGCCCTTAAGACTTGGAGGCATTATTTGTATGGTGCCAACTTTGAGGTCCTGACAGACCATGAAAGTCTCAGATACCTTTGTAATCAACCTGAGCTTAGAGGTCGGAAGGCTCGTTGGGCAGAGTTGATGCAAGGGTTTGATATGTCTATCATATATAGACGTGGGAAATTCAATATGGTAGCAGATGCCTTTAGCAGAATGCCTATGATTAACGAGCTGAGTTTTACTCAGATTCGTAATGAGTTACACGAGTCCTTGAGAGGGAAGTGCCAGCATGATGCATTTTTCTCTAGTATCTGGAACTCAATCAAGAGCAAACAGTTACAGATTCCAGAACCAGTTCCCGGGGCTGGTGCCAGTTCATCCAAGAATACAACAACTTCTGTTGAGGATGATGATGAGTCCGAGTATACGTCAGATGACGTTGAGGATTCTGAGCCTGTATTACCCAAGCAAACCCCAGTGGTTGAGGGTTAGGACTCAAGGATTCAAATGCAACAGTAATCCATTCAGGATGAGTACTTGCTCTATAGAGATAGAGTATGTGTCCCCAATTCAGAGGATTATAGCTAGCAGGTCCTATATGAGTGTCATGACAATCCTAGTGCGGGACACCCACGCATACAGAAGACATATGAGCTTCTTCGTAGGCAATTTTTCTGGCCCAGAATAAAAAAGGACGTCCAACAATATGTAACCAGTTGCTAGAAATGTCAAGTAAATAAAGCAGAGCGTTTAAAGGCAGGAGGGTTGTTGTAGCCTTTAGATATACCAGCTGGTAAATGGGAGAGTATCTCCATGGATTTTATAGTAGGCCTGCCTAAATCCCAAAAGGGTAATGACACTATATGGGTCACAGTTGACCGTCTGACCAAAATGGCTCATTTTATTCCGACCAAAACAACCGTTAGAGCTCCAGAGTTAGCGAGGTTGTTTGTAGACGGGCTATTTAAACTGTACGATCTACCTTCCGGCATAGTCAGCGACCGGGACAGTAAGTTTAATGGAAATTTTTGGAGGGCAATATTCCATCATCTACATACTAAACTTAATATGAGTACCACCGACCATCCACAGACGGACGGTCAAACAGAGAGGGTGAATCAGGTGCTGGAGGATATGCTTCGAGCATACGTCAGCAAGAAGCAGACTTATTGGGAGGAGTATCTCTCGATATTAGAGTTTCCTTACAACAGTACCAAACATTCAGCTATGGGATACAGCCCATTTATGCTGATGTACGGTTTTCAGCCACGCTCACCCACAGCTGTAGGGTTTAAACAAGAAAAAGTTGAAGTAGCCAGAAACTTTTTAGAAGACCTACACCAGATGATAGAACATGCTAAGCGTAGCATTAGGCAGTCCCAGGATCGGGCCACGCATTATGCAGATCCACACAGATGGGATGTGCAGTTCTCCGCTGGTGAGAAAGTCTACTTGAGAGTCCCAGTTGACTCTAAAACCCTCAAATCAGGAGTGTGTGCTAAGTTGTCTCCTAGGTATTGTGGTCCCTTTACCATCAATAGGAGACTAGGCGAGGTCACCTATGAACTAGAACTCCCACACAGTAGTAAGGTTTTTCCAGTCTTTCATGTAAGTCAGTTACGAAAAGCCTTAGCCAAATCAGAAAATCTAGTAGGGGACAGTGTTCTAGTTCTCCCATTGGATTCTCAGCAACCTCCACATGAACCAGAGGAGATTCTTGATAGTAAAGAGACGCAGACTCGTCATACTCTATACCTAGAATACCTGGTCAAGTGGAATGATCAGCCTATTGAGAATGCAACTTGGGAAAGAGGCAGCATCCTTCGCAAGATTTTTTCAGACTTTGTCTTAGAGGACCAAGACGGTTCTTAAGGGAGAGGGAGTGTTACGAGCACGTGACCACTGCCGAACCCTAGAGAACACATAAGGTGAGATACCACAGTCAGGGTCGTGCCCAGCGTACACGACCAACAGGGCAAGACAGTGTGAGTAGTGTGCCCCAGCACGGTCCATAGCCATGGCGGGCCTAACACAAACTAGGGACCCTGTCAACAGAACAGGGCCCCCAGTTGGGTCCCGACGTGCAGACGTCCACGTCAGTGCCACGTGGCCGACACTTGGCAATATGCATGCTACCAGTCCTCACACTGGGCTAGGAGGGGCTTACTCTATATCAAGGAGTAGGCAAGGTTGGGTGGATCAGTTAGCGTTTGCCCTACTGTGGTGTTAGGATCTATGACACGTGGTGGCATTGCACATGCCACAATGCATACTTATGACTGCTATTTATGTTTAATCATGAATCCAGCCTACAACCCAATCGCAAGGAAGATCATTCCAGCACATGCCTTATTAACAGAGATAGATTGGTGACTGGAAAACAAAAGGCGGCAGCTAATTACTACTAAAACAAAAGAGATAAGTATCACAGAGGTAAGGATGATTTTTAAGTATAGATGATTTCCTATGTATAGGTCAGACATGAGGGTCCGGGCCGGACGCGGGCAATCTGCGTCCGCGTCCCGGCGTCCGGACCCGGACACGTCCGGACCCGGACACGTCCGACCCCCCAGACGCGGGGTGGACGCGTCCATTTTTTTTTTTAATTTTTTTAACACTGATTAACACTAAAAGGGTGGACGCGTCCGCGTCCGGACGCGGACGCGCGTTCGCATCCAGGGTTCGCTTCCTTAGGTATAGGTAATATGTATATAGATACTACGAAAACCTAACCACTTACCAAAAATATCAAACAGTAGGAGTCTAGTAATTTGCCATGAAAAAATCTCTACAAGCCAAAACTTCAATCTCACCCAATGCCGCCTTCAGACACATGACTTGAAGTCTGCCAAATAAGAGGCACTATTTGACTTTCACAAATACAAAAGTTCATATTTTCATATGTTGAATATTTAACAGTTAGCATGCCATGATTATAAGAAATATGTATCTTAGATTTTGCAATGTCAAGAAAACCTCAAACAAGGACTGGGCCACTAGAATTGCTTGGCCCCTGAGTCTCTCAATTTAATGTGAATGTATGTACATATGAGGGTCCTTCCCTTTAAACTTTACATGTTCGATGTTGATTGGCATTAAAATTTCATCATATGGAATTATGTAAATTTATTGAAAGCTACATAAGCAAGCAATATGAGCTTCTCTCAAAATATTTGCAACAAAGTTTCCCCTAACAAATAAGTGTCAACTGTGGAATTTACCAAGATCCGATATTCACAGAAGGCAGAAATGGAAATTGTTAACAGAAAATGAATCCCCAAAAATATTCTATATCAAATGCCATTATATCTAAAAAAATATGTTTTACCACCTTGGAAAAAGATTCAAAAAAATTTAAGTATGATGAAACTTTAGATGCGAAAAAACATTGACTAATTTAGTGATCAAGCCTTGAGAAAGTCAAAAGTTTACAATGTACTTTAAAGTATGTGCTTCAATATTGGATCTAAACATAGCATACAAGACGTTACCTTTGCGAGCCATGACATCTCATCTAAAACGAAATCCCAATGGGCTTTCGTATGGTAAGGCTCTTTTCCTTTCGATTGGGCCTTTTTTGTCGATTCCATAATCTAGGAGATAACACAAACGCAACCTATGATTACTAATCACAAAAATGGAGCAATTCAAATCCACAAAATGTGTGTACATGTGTCATTTAAAATGATACAAGGAAAATTGAATCGAAAAAAAAACCTGCAACAATGCCCAAGTTCATAACTTCATACTACTAAGCAACACCTTGCTCATAACTAAACATGTGCTTGTGTATAGTGTACAATAATTAGACTAAATATATAGAAGCAACTAAGTCTTAATTGATGCATGAGGATGATAGAGCTCCAGAAGCTAAAAGAATTTAATTCACTTGCAATTGACAATTGAGAGTTCATACTAATCAACATCAAAAAGGCACAAAGCACAAAGAAAAGTTGACACAAGCATGCACTAACTACTTTGGACAATGCAAAAACTCAATATTGCCATTCCCAACATTAATAATTGAACGATTTGCTAATCTTAACGGGATATTAAAGATGTCCAAATCGAATCTTTTAAGGTGTAGGTATGGTAACTTCACAATTTTATCTACCTCAATCTAAGAACCTTTCCCTCGTCATGTTGTGGATGAACAGATAATAAGTTATACATGAACAATAGATAATAACAAAATGATGTGTCTAAAATCTTTTAGATGTTAGATTACTATTGAAAACATACATTTCAAAGTTCACTGTTGTTGGTAGAAGTTGAAGCCTGAAACCATATTACAATTCAGCGTTCACCAGAATCACATTAGCACATGACAATGTTGGATGGACACATTTCAAACTTCACAGCAAGGTTACAAGCTGATTCGAATCGGGTCATCGACCGGTTAGAACCAATTCGAACGGGCCAGGCTGGTTTGAACCGGAAAACAGTTCGAACCGAAAAAAAAAATAATAATTCCAAAAAGTTTTTTTTGGCTTTTTGGGGGTTTTTTTTTTATAAAAATCCGGTTTGAACCGGCTCTGAACGGTTCGAACCGCGATTCATGCAACTTTGCTTCACAAATTAGATCACATGCTCCAACTTCCACTTAACATTGTAGATTATAAATTATTCATGATCCATCATCGAACATCCATCACACAATATACTAGGTAAACATTTCAATATAAATCAAAACATTGGCAAGCCAAAATCGTTAATGTCGCAATCAAAGAATCGTTCAAAATTCTAGGATCAAAAAAGAAAGAGTTAACAATTTTGATGGGCACAAAAAATGGCACGGTAATCTCTCGGATGTAGTTGTTTTCAAGTAAGCCTATTTCCTTATCACTCTTCCTAGAAGCTATTTAGGTTTTGCTAATTCATGGAATCTAAAGAGATATTTCGCATGAGTGATGTATCCAACACCACCAATACCAAAGGTCATGTTCTCTTGTAGCCACCCATCAACTCATATTTCACTATCGCCCCCTCATGAGATAATTTTGAAGCAATGGATGGTTTTGATGATGAGGCACTTGACATCGCACCTAGAGACAGTGCATACAATCTACACATCACACGATAGGCCGCACATTTAACCATGCACTTCACATCTACCATGTACATAAGCGCAATGACAGTCATCTAGGCATAAAACTTCCATTTCTTTCAACATCACATCATTCTTCAATCCCGTTAAATTTACTTCTTTAGCCACAAAACATAAAGTCGCTTTCTAACCTGAATGTATTTTCATTTAGATGTTCAACATTTCGATCTATTTCTATTATAGTTAGTTCTTTTTGAAGACATTTTTGTGCACTTCCATTAGACATTCTCTCTCTCTCTCTCTCTCTCTCTCTCGTCTCTCTCTCTCTCTCTCGCTCTCTCTCTCTTCGTTGGGCGCCATGCCTCCTCGTCAATCAAAAAGGGGCCACCTCACCTGCCTCGCTGGCCGCCATCTCACCTGCCTTG
>MU831608.1:0-139920 GCA_029204225.1 Diphasiastrum complanatum
AAACGAACCTTGAAGGTCAACAAGACAAAGAAGACCTCCAGATCGCTACTTTGACAATCTTCAATGGAGTGAAGACACGCATTTCCAGTACTGCAGCTTCACAGAAGAGTCAGCAATATACCAAGAAGCTATCCAGAGTCTAGAGGGAGAATTTTGAAAGCAGGCAATGTCAGAGGAGATCGAGTCGATGAGGCGAAACGAGGCATGGACATTAGAGCCACTGTCAGAAAACAGAAAAGTAGTCGACTGCAAGTGAGTGTACAAAAAAAATGGCACTATTGGCTGCTACAAAGCAAGGCTTGTCGTGAAGGGCTACAAGCAAAGATATGGTGTTGACTAATTCGACACATATTTGCCCATAGTCAAGATGACAAGCATAAGACTACTCCTTGCATACGCCACACAGTACAATCTGGAAATTTACCAGATTGACGAGAAAACAACCTTTCTCCACGGAGATCTAGAGGAGGAAATCTTTATGAAGCAACCTGAAGGCAATGAAGACCTTGACAACAGACAATATGTCTGTCGATTGTAGAGATGCATCTACGTTCTAAAGCAGACATCACGAGCCTGGTACAAAAAGCTTGATGGTCTTCTGAAGTTTCTAGACTTCAATCCTACTCAGCCAGACTGCAATGTCTACATCAAAAGAGTAGGAAAGAATTTTGTGATACTGACCATTTTCGTGGATGATTCGCTGATGATAGGAAATTCTTTGATGTTGATCAAAGACACAAAGAGTCAGATTTCTGAAAGCTACGAAATCACAGATCTTGGAGAAGCAACAAAATGCCTAGGGCTGGATATCAGAAGAGATCGAACAAAGGGCGAAATACACTTGAGTCAGTCTGAATATGCCAAAAGTGTTGAAGCAGTACCACATGATGGACTGCAAAGAGAAAGCCACACCAATGATAGTTGGAGCCAAGCTCACGAAACATGATTGCCCAAAAATAGAAGAGGAAGAACAAAAGATGGCAGGTATACCCTATTAGAACTTAATCAGTAGTCTGATGTACTTGACAGTTTGTACTACACCCGATCTGGCTTTCTCTGTTTACGCATTGAGCCAATTCTCTTCAAATCTTGGTATGACACATTGGCAAATGGCCAAACAAATCCTACAGTATCTGCAGGGTACCCACTGGTATTCAAGACTCAACAACTTTCTACTTTGTGCTTAGTGACTATGATCCTTCTACATTGTAGATGAGAAGACAGCCTTCTTGCATGGCAAATTAGACGAAGAGGTCTACATGGATCAACCCCCAGGATACATCTCGAATTCACTTCCTGACTATGCATGCAGAATGCATAGAAGCCTCTACGGTCTGAAACAATCAGTCCGACAATGGTACAAGAAGAAAGATCAAGCCCTGAAATCATTAGGATTCAAGCCTCTGTTGGCTGATTCTAATGTATATGTCAGAGTTACAGATGGGCAGATCATCATAGTGGCTGTATATCCAGACGACACTCTAACACTTTGCAGGAGTGAGCAGCTAATTGCTAGTAAACGCAGACATCTCGAAACATTTTGAGATAGTGGATCTGGGAGAAGCCAGGTGTTACCTAGGCTTACAAATTGAAAGGGAATATGAGGGAGGTAAGTAATACCTTCACCAGTCCAGATACACCTAGAAGATCCTAGAGGACTTTGGGATGCTGAACTGCAAAGGAGCGAACACTCCAATGCTCGCAGGGACGGTGCTGACAAATGATGATTGTTCGAAGACTGAGAAAGAGAGAGAACAAATGTAGCTCACACCTTACAAGAAGCTGATAGGATCACTGATGTACCTTGCAGAAAACACACGTCCTGATATTGCTTATGCAGTGTTCAGGATGAGCCAATTTTGCACGAATCCAGGCTCGACACATTGGAAGATTGCAAAACGCATTTTGCAATATCTTCAATTAACGAGGGATTATGGCTTGTGTTATTGTCGTGATGCAGGTTTCAGGATATTTTCCTACAATGATGCTAGCTGGGCATCTCTCAAGGACGACTGTAAAAGCGTCTCAGGAGGATGCACCATCGCATCAGGAGCAACAATTATGTGGGTCAACAAGAAGCAGACCATTGTAGCCCAGTCATCCTGCGAAGCAAAATATGTTGCAGCAGCAAAGATGGCCAACGAAATAATCTGGCTAAGACAGTTCTTGGACGAATTGGGCGAAACAAGAAAGGAGTCCCTGGTCTTGCAAATGGACAACACCTCTGCAATACACCTAATGAAAGATCCCGTGTTTCATTCCAGAACGAAACACATTGCGATCAAGTACCACTTGATCAGAGATCTAATTGAGAAGAAGATGCTGCAGACCACCTTCATCGGAACGAATGATATGGTTGCTGACATCTTCACTAAAGCCCTGGACAAAGGACTCTTTGAGAGACAGAGGAGCAGTCTCGAGATCGGAAAGCTATCATGCTTTGAGAGAGAGCTGAAGAAACAAAATGTTTCTAACTACAATGCCTTGCTAGCTTTCAACCCTCAGCCTGATGAAGATGTTCGTGAACACGGAAGTCAGGAGACACGAAGCTCAAAAAGTTTCGCGAACTTGAAAGTCAAAGAAAATGAAGATGAACGGTTCGCAAACTCGTAAGTGAAAGGAAACGAAGATGAACAATTCACGAACTCAAAATTTGAACAGACGAAGACGAACGGTTTGCGAACTCGAAAGTCGAAGCAGACGAAGACGAACAGTTCACGAACACGAAAGATTCACAAACGAGAATCTTTTGCGGTCCAGTACGAGAGAAGGCAAACGACCAAAGCGAAACCTTCTCCTACCCTCCACGCTCCAGAGAGTACCAGCGAGATTATGCAAGTACCCAGAAGTACAGATATCTGATCTGATGACATGACGTCAGCAGATACATTTTAGGTCGTGGCTAATCTGCCACTCTTGTATTTTCCTAATTAGTTGTAGATGCTTAATTACTCTAATCTTAGATTTACATAGAGCGACTATACTTATTGGATGATACTTGAAAGATCAACAGAGTACACATATAATGTAATGTAGTAGTTTGATGCAAGTAAGCAATCAAGATGAAAATACAGAATACATGTCCGCCTGTGTGCAAAGACAATTCTGTCTAGGATCTGTAGATCCAACTGTCCACTAGTAAAGCGAGACAATTGCTCGTGAGAGAACTGTGTTTCTCCCGCACCAACGCACTGCGTGGATTTGCATGCAGTGCGTGAAGAAATAAGAAAAAGATCAATATAGATGATTTTCTTGTTGTGTCTTAGCTCGAATGCTAATGCGTCTGTCGTTTATTCATGCGTCTAAGCTTCCTTGTTTATTTGAATTTCGCACCTTGGTTGAAACTATGTTGAATGCTGCATTAATTTTATAAACGTAGATCAACAGTGCCTGACTACACTCTGGAGGACTGTAGGAGTGATTCAGATGGCAGTGTCCAGCGATCGCATCCGAACTCCATCTGAGGGCAAGAGAGTTGTGGTTTCTTCGCGAAAGCTTCACGACTGCGATCCTGATTCATATCACACTCTTTCAGTGGTATCAGAACATATCACGACCATCTCATTTTCCATTAACTCAAACTCAAAACGAACTTGACAGATAAACTGTGTCGAACAATAAATTGTCTCGACAAATAAACTATGTCGAGCAATAAATTGTCTCGATAGATAAACTGTCTCGAACAATAACCTTTCGAGTCTGGATACAGAACGTTGTTGAATATTAACTGTCTTAATGGTTAGATCAACTGTTACAGAAGGAAGAGGGTCAAAAGACCTACCCTGTGACAATATAAATACATGTGTACTTACTCATTGTAAAAGCAACAAGGCAGCAAGAGATGTATACAGAAGAATCAAAATCAGAATTATAAAAATTTGACTGATCAAAGTTTACAACAGATGATCTTTCTCAGTTGTTTCTGATTATCTAAAATTGTCTATCACACTCACACATATATCTCCTAAATTTGCATGCTTTATTCAATCAAAATAGAAACTACTCTATTAGTACATAGACCAGAATCAGACACGATTGAACATACTGATATTAGTTTGATTTATTCAAACTTTCATCGTGTTCTCTGAAGGAGAATTCCTAGCATTTTTTCTACAGTGGTATCAGAGCGTCTCACATCCATCAACAACCGTATTTGGAGCTTATTCGAAAGATTAGAAGATGTCTTCGATCAGCAGCATTAAGTCTAAGATCAAAACGATCTTGGATACAGACAACTGATCGACAAACAAGAAAACAATAGAAAGATTCTGGTGATAGGAAGATTTGCAATAGATGCAAAAGATCAGGTCATACAAAAGACAAGTGTTGGTTGAATTCAAAGATTGATTGTATTCATTGCCATAAACGGGGTCATGCATCAATAGATTGTTATGAAAATCCCAGGAACAAGGAGCAGAATCGAAGCAAACCTTCAGATTCAAATTTTGTCGAAGACAAAACAGAATTTTCTAGAGCAGCAGAAGAGAGGACAACAAGAAACTCAACAAGATATATTTGTGTTGATCTATGTTGTTCATCAAATTTGAAAATTTGAGAAGTAGTACTTGATTCGAGAGCCACCTCACATTTTGTTTTCTCGAACAAATTTTGTCTGAGTATAAGAAGACGAATTATTTGAGATTCATTATACTTGGAGATGGTTCTAAGCATGTAGTTGATGGAACTGGTGTACTGTGGTTAGACACGAATCAGGGTGACGAGAAACTGGAGGAAGTTCTCTATGTTCCTACTCTTGATAAAGATCTTCTATCCATAGCAAAGATAGTCGACACAGAAATGTCAGTAACCTTCACAAGGGATTCTTGTAAATTGTTCGATGAAGATTCTGATAACCAAGTTGCTGCAGGTATCAGAGATGGTAATTTGTATCACTTGAGCATTCTAACTCAAGTCGAACAAGCAAATCAAACTCAAGAATCAACAGATATTCTGTGGCACAAGAGGTTATGTCACATGAACATGGAAGCCTTGTACCAAGCCAACAAGAGTCAGAGAATTGAAGTCAAAATCAAGAGTCGAGATATTCAAACTATTTGCGAATCTTGTCTTAAAGACAAAATGACTCGAACACCTTTCAATAAAGATGTTTATAAAGCAACCAAGGTACTAGAAATTGTACATTCAGATATTTGTGGACCATTCAGAGTATTGTCTTTAGCTGACGCAAAATACTTCATAACGTTTATTAATGACTTCAACAAGTTTGCTGTAGTATAATTTATTCGTACAAAATCAGAAGCTTTCGAGAAATTCGTTGAGTATACGAATTGGGCTGAGAAACAGACATGCAATAAGTTGAAGCAAATTTGCACAGATCGTGGAGGTGAGTACATTTCCAATAAATTCAAAACTTTTCGTACTGATCGAGGTATTATGCATACGAAGGCTGCATCATACACACCTCAGCACAATGGAATTGCTGAACGAAGAAATCGTACACTAGTAGAAGCTGCCAGGTGTATGATGGCTCATGCAAAAGCACCAAAGCAGTTGTGGCTACGTCGCACTATCTTCAGAATCGAATTCGGAAATCTAGAATACCTTATAAAACTCCTCACGAAATATGGTGGAAGTCGAAGCCAAATCTAGCTCATGGTCGGACATTTGGATGTGTAGTTTATATGCACATACCAGACAAATTGAGAAAGAAACTCGATGAAAAAATAGAACAAGGTTTTCTGGTAGGATTCGAGTTACATTCTTCATATTATCGAGTCTACATACCCGAAACTGGAAGAATAAAAGATGTTCGAGATGTCAAATTCGATGAGTCAAAGACATAGCAGATAGTGACTTAGTCGAATATGAAATTCTCAAGACTTATTATGAGTTACCAACAACAGAAGTGAAGAAAGCAGATGATGAACAAGAATTACCATCTAGACATAGTAGTGATTCAGAGAGAGTTCAAATTCGAGTACCTGAAAGACTCGAATCACCAGTTTGAATTTAAGCAGGTCGAACCCGAAAATGCAGGATTGAATTTGAGACCTATACAAACTGTGAGAAAATTTGAAAGACAAAGAAAACTACCAGTAAGATTTGGTCAGGATGTTTCAACAAATATAGCCATCAAATTTTGTGATTTCACAGACGAACCTCAAACATTCGAAAAAGCTATTGATGAACCAAATAAAGATCACTAGATTCAAGCAATGGAGGAGGAAATGTCATCGATGTATAGAAACAATGTACAGACACTTTCACCTGTACCTGATGGAAGAAGACTAGTTAAATGCAAGTGGATCTACAAGATCAAAACAGGACCTGTTGGAGATAACATCAGATACAAAGCAATGTTGGTTGCAAAAGGTTTTCTACACTGATCTAGTGCTATTGGAGGATTTGACTGCTTTTGTATCCCATGAACTGGAAGGGATCATTGATATTCGATGACATCAACTGAGAAATTGTTTGATTTCTGAACATCTGATTCGTTGGAAAGGTAAGTCAGATGATGTGGACACCTGGGAGAAGGAGGATGATTTAAGACTTAGATTCCCTGGTTTTTTTCCCATATAAGAAAGTTTTTATTGGGAGGGTGTTGTAAAGCTACCTTTACAAGCTTTACTTCCGGCGCCACTATTGTCCCCGGCGCCAGCAGCGCCCCTGCTGCTCCCGGCGCCACTGTGACTAGAATCCAGCCGGCACCAAGTTCCTCTGGCTGAAAATCTTTGATCGGTTCTAGCGAAGTCCACAGAGCTCAAATCGATGTGCAATCACCTCACACGATCTAGGCATGATTAAAGGAAGCCTAGGTGTTGTAAAGCTACCTTTACAAGCTTTACTTCTGACGCCACTAGCGCCAGCATTGTCCCCGCTGCCAGAAACGCCCCTGTTGCTCCTGGCGCCAATGGCGCCGGCACCGCTCCCGGTGCCACTGTGACCAGAATCCAGCCGGCGCCAAGTTCCTATGGCTGAAAATCTTTGATCGGTTCTAGCGAAGTCCAAAGAGCTCAGATCGATGTGCAATCACCTCACACGATCTAGACATGATTAAAGGAAGCCTGGGGATCAATAAAATCTAGAGAGAGAAAATGACTTTCTAGAAAGAGAAAATCCTAGAGAGAGAAAAACGTGCTTTACCAGCCTGGGTAGAGTGCTTGGTATGAGGGGGGGGGGGGTGCCGAATCCCACCAATACTATAGGGGAGTGCGGATTGCGACTCAGGACGAGCTCCAACCAAGTCTCAGCCTCCCTTGCTGGAATGTTGTCATGGCTCTCGCCTTGGCATGCTAGCACCCCGGAGACTAGGGTCGGTCACACACTTGAAATGTAACCTTCTCAGATTTATCAATAAAGTGGGATTTTTCTCAAACTGACTCTGATTAGCTTCTGGATTTCAATGTTCGGTAAAAGCGCCAGTTGTAAGGCCGCTTCAAAATTTTTAAGTTGGCACATAGCTGAGGGTCGTATTCCGGGACACCAGCGGTATGTCGTCGAGACTATTCGGTCTGTGGCGCCAGCGGTATGCTGTCGGAACCATTTGGTCCAGGAACTGGTTGTCTCCATATTTGTCGCGGCTTGTGGTTCTGAGTGTTCCTTGCATGAACGTGAATAGGTTAAGCTCTTGGGGAACGGGCTCTAACCTGTCGGCTGAGTTGGATGGCTTGCTTGGGTGGAAGTTACCTGTTTATGGCTGTCCAGTCTGGCGTGGCGCCAGGTTGGCTTCCAGCGCTCGTGACGAAGCTTTCAGTTGGTTAAGTCTGATGTAAGTCAGACCGCTTGCTTGGAATGGATGTTACTCATTTGTAACGAAGCTTCGAGTTGGTTAACTTTGATGTATGTCGGGCGGCTTGCTTGGAGGGAAGTCACCCACATCGGGAACCCCGATCTGGCATGGCGCCAGGTTGGATCTCAATGTTGGTTTTTGGAACTTCAAGTTGGTTAAGTCTGATCGTTATTGACGAGTTGGCTGCTTGTATGTTAAGTGGGTTTGGATGGCAAGAGTTGAAGGTTGGGAAGCTAAGTCGTAGTTCCCGGCTCCCTTTGGGATGTCTGCGTTACATGTGGTATTAGAGCCGACTGGCCGGTCAGCTATGCGGATCTCACGAAAATGGCCACTATTTGGGGTTCATCAAGACAACTGTTGTGCAAGGTGTTGCCCATAGTGTAAGCACGGGTGCGTCCACGGTTGGGGTGGTCGGCAGAACGGGGGCTTGATGAGTCAAGGTGCTGCCCTTGAGTGTAAGAACGGTCTATGCCTTGTGGGGTGTGGGGTGACATATTCGCGATAGCCACCGTTCGTTTAGCTCTAAGGGCTATCGACCAAATTTGGTGGGGGCGTTACTAAGGCAATGTGCTGCCTAACGGTGAAAGCACGGGTGCGTCCACGATTTGGGTGGTATGCAGCTGATCGTTTAGCTATAAGGGCTATCGACTAGATTTGGTGGGGGCGTTACTGAGGCAATGTGTTGCCTAACGGTGAAAGCACAGGTGCGTCCACGAGGGTGGTGTATTCAAGGATAGTTGTCGTTCGTTTAGCTGTAAGGGCTATCGACCAAATTTAGTGGGGGCCTTACTGAGGCAATGTGCTGCCTAACGGTGAAAGTACGGGTGCGTCCACAATTGGGGGGTATGCTGCCGATTGTTTAGCTATAAGGGCTATCGACTAGATTTGGTGGGGGCGTTACTGAGGCAATGTGCTGCCTAACGGTGAAAGCACAGGTGCATCCACGGGGGTGGTATATTTAAGGATAGCTGCCGATCGTTTAGCTATAAGGGCTATCGACCAAAAAGTGGTGAGGCGTGACTGAGGCAATGTGCTGCTTAATGGTGAAAGCACGGATAGTTGGAGGGGTGTTCTATGTGGGCTGATTCTGTGATCGATTTGTATGGGCGCGGCCAGGCAAAGATCCGTTGGCAGGACCATCTCAAAGGGGGACCTTGTCTTTGTTACTTGTTAGTAAACCTACCTGAGTGTCTTACTTGTATGTATTCGTGGTGAGTCTAAGTACTCGTGCTTTGCTTGGTTTGCATGATTGCTTGTGATACAAGGAGTTGATGGCTCGAGAAGAAACCTTTCTTTTGAAGGCTGATACCATCAAACAAAGAGGACTACAGAATCTGTGGGGCGGATTTGCAGTTCAAGTACTCGCACGTGAACGACAATGAAATGACTCAATGTTTGCAAAGGATGGATGGCTAGCCTGTTTCTTGGGTTAGTTTCATTTGCGACAACGCCCACCAGACGCAAGTAGGAAGTCAAAAGTTGGAGAGGGCAATTTCAGGGGAGATCTTCTATGGAGCAGTTGGTCTTCATTTTGGGATGGCCACCTTCGGAACTGAAACTCACTGAGCATGGGTGATATCCAGTATCAGTTGGGCTTTTCCTCAAAGGGGAAAGACTAGGATCCTCTTCAAGAGATTGGCAACAAGTTGGATCGAGCCATAATTCTAGCAGATGGGAAGCAAAGTGTTGGAAAGGCTTTTTGTCCGAAGAACTCTACTGTAAGTCCGATCAGCTGATTTTATAAGTGGAGGGGAACTATCACACACACCTCTCTCTTGGGGCAAATTTTGAATGAAAGTTGATCAAAACGGGGGCAAATTCAAGGTGACCTAGCCATACTCACATGAGGAGACTGACGAACTTTGGACCTAATAAGTTGACAAGTTTTTGTTGTGGAAAAGAAAGCTTGTTATAGGCTTTCTTTGGACCAGCAATGATGAGGAAACATATGATTATGTTGGCTTGTGTTACGTGTAAGGCAGCTGATCAAGTGAAAGTTGAGTCTTGCATGAGAGATTTGGTATTTCGAACGGACGCTAAGGGACAGTTCGTGTTGAGATCGGACTAGTGCAAACTCCGGGTGCATGTGTCTGATTCAAAGAGAGCTACTTGAAGCCAAGCTCGATGTACACTTCTTGTTTTGACTGTGAGGCAACTGACCAGTGATGGAATTGTGAAAGTCAAGTTTTGCACGATGGACATGGTGCTTCAAACAAACGCGAAGAGATAGTTTGTATGCGGATCAAACTCGTGCGGCCCTTTGGCTTTCCACGAGGTCAATGGTTACATTTGGGCTGATTCAAAGAGCTACTTCAAGCTAAGTGAGAGGTGCATTGCGGAGTACTCAATCTTTGCCTACCTTAAAGAGCCAAGAAGAAAATGTATCAAGATCAGGCTGGGACAAGGAGAGAAATCAAGGTGCAGAAGCAACAAGGCACGGAGTGGACCATAAAGTGGGCAATCAAACAATAAATCCTTTGGCTCAGGGAGCCTTGATACCTGTGCGAAACTGATCTAATCTGTGGCTCAGGGAGCTCAACACAAAGTGCATCAAGGACAAATCAGGAGCTCAAAGGAGTTCCAAAGTCGAAAGTCAGAAGCGACAGGGGCGAATATTTCAAAGAAAGGCCTCTGTCACCAGGTAATAAGGTTCTTGGGTTTTATGAAAGCGATATAAAATCTACGCTTTTCCCAAACAAAGAGATATTTTAAGTTATGTAATTTTTCAATACAAAGAGCTGAGCCTCCGACTTGTGGTGTGCCGGCTTCGATCTTAATAAAAAGTGGCCAATAAATTGAGTATTGTGCCAAGTAGCTTAAATGTATAGTTATTTTAATTGGGAGACACCTTTACTTTAATCTGACATCTGATGAGGACATCAGATTTTATAAAGGTGGGGTGGATGTTGTAAAGCTACCTTTACAAGCTTTACTTCCGGCGCCAGCATTGTACCCGCGCCCCTGCTGCTCCCGGTGCCAACAACGCCGCTCCCGGCGCCACTGTGACTAGAATCCAGCCGGCGCCAAGTTCCTATGGCTGAAAATCTTTGATCGGTTCTAGCGAAGTCTAGAGAGCTCAGATCGATGTGCAATCACTCACATGATCTAGGCATGATTAAAGGAAGCCTGAGGATCAATAAAATATAGAGAGAGAAAAGTGTGCTTTACCAGCCTGGGTAGAGTGCTTGGTATGAGGGGGGGGTGCCGAATCCCACCAATACTATAGGGGAGTGCGGATTGCGACTCAGGGCGAGCTCCAACCAAGTCTCAACTTCCCTTGCTGGAATGTTGTCATGGCTCTCGCCTTGGCATGCTAGCACCCCAGAGACTAGGGTCGGTCACACCCTTGAAATGTAACCTTCTCAGATTTATCAATAAAGTGGGATTTTCCTCAAACTGACTCTGATTACCTTCTGGGTGTTCGGTAAAAGCGCCAGTTGTAAGGCAGCTTCAAAATTTTCAAGTTGGCACATAGCTGAGGGTCGTATCCCGGGATGCCAGCGGTATGCCGTCGGGACCATTCGGTCCGTGGCGCCAGCAGTATGCTGTCGGGACCATTTGGTCCAGGAACTGGTTGTCTCCATATCTGTCGCGGCTTGTGGTTCTGAGTGTTCCTTGCATGAACGTGAATGGGTTAAGCTCTTGGGGAACGGGCTCTAACCTGTCGGCTGAGTTGGATGGCTTGCTTGGGTGGAAATTACCTATTTATGGCTGTCCAGTCTGGCGTGGCGCCAGGTTGGCTTCCAGCGCTCGTGACGAAGCTTTCAGTTGGTTAAGTCTGATGTAAGTCAGACCGCTTGCTTGGAATGGATGTAACTCGTTTGTAACGAAGCTTCGAGTTGTTTAAGTTTGATGTATGTCGGGCGGCTTGCTTGGAGGGAAGTCACCCACATCGGGACCCCCGATCTTGCATGGCGCCAGGTTGGATCTCAATGTTGGTTTTCGGAACTTCAAGTTGGTTAAGTCTGATCGTTGTTGGTGAGTTGACTGCTTGTATGTCAAGTGGGTTTGGATGGCAAGAGTTGAAGGCTGGGAAGCTAAGTCGTGGTTCTCGGCTCCCTTTGGGATGCCTGCGCTACGGGGGGTGGAGAAGGTTATGTACCATAACGGTATGCCCTTCAGTGACGGCCTTGCAAAGGGCATGACGCAGGTCTGGCATTATCGACATGTTTGCATCTGGTCATGTGTCGTCGACAGGACTGTGCTTGATGAGACCCACTGTACTATGCCTATATAGTGGTGGGATTTCTCTCTTTCCATTCACTTTGGTGGATGGAGAGCATGTGCATGAGCCAGGATGTATCTCCTCGCCAGGAGAGGAGAGCCGAGTGCGATGGCTGGTAGCATGGGATGCAAGTTATCACCGAAGGCTCAACTGGGCATGATTATGTCGATAGCTCTAATCTCGGTCACTCCATTTTGTTGAGGGGTATATGGACATGAAAACTCCTCTTTATACCATTAGTATTACAAAACTCAATCAACTTATTGGAGATATATTTACCTCCATTATCACTTCTTACTAAGTTGATTCTCTACAAGAGTTTTGAACTTTACAAAAGAATCATACACCATAGATTTACTAGACAAGAGATAAATCCAACAATATCTAGAATAGTCATCAATGAAGACTACATAGTACTTGGCACCACCATTAGATTCTTGTGAAAATCTATGAACATCTGAATGAATGATTTCAAGAGGAGTGCTAGATCTTGATGTAGATCTAGAGAAAGGTAGCTTATGAGCCAAATTCACACTCTCCATTGCAGCATTAGCATCAAGCTTAAAAAATCTACCTTGTTTAAAACCTTTTGCTATACATATATCATTTTTAAGTATGTAACAAACTTTATGCTTAAATTGTACATCAAGACCATTCTCCATTAATTGGCCAACACTTAACAAATTCTTGGTTAACTTAGAAACAAAAAGGACATTTTCAAGGTTCATCCTTTTGGATGCTCCACCCTACAATGGAATGGTTCCAATACCACTTATCCTACACTCTTGATCACTAGCTGTAAAGATAGATATTTTTACATCATTATAAGAGAGTAAAGTGGAGAAATAGTCCTTTTGGAATGTCATGTGGGAGCTAGCCCCACTATCAATCCACCAAGAATCATTGGTGTTGCACTTGGATGATGGTGGTGTGTTATAAACCATCAAGGATGATTCTTCTTCATTCTCCTCCTCTTGATGTGCAATGTTGCTTTGCTTGTTCTCTTGTGTCTTCTTCTTCTTGAGACATTCTGATGCAAAATGCCCTTTCTTGTCACAAAAAAAGCATTTGAACTTTGACTTGTCTTTGATCTTGCCCTTTGAGCTTGATGCATCATCCTCTTCTTTGGCCTCCTTTGGATGCTTCTTCTTTCCATTGGTCTTCTTTTTGCCCTTGAATGAAAAATTGGCTTTCTCATCACCATTTTGCAAAGACAATGAGTTCAGTCTTTCTTTGGTGTGGAGCATCTTACACTCTTCAACCACTAATACACTATGAAGCTTTTCTATAGTTGGCAAGGTGTCTTGGATTGCAAAGCTTTGGACCAAATTTAAAAAGTCATCTCCTAGAACATTAAGAACAATTTGTCCATCATGAATCTTCTCTTCAATGGAAGCCAACTCCCTATTTAGAGACTTGATTCTAAGCACATAGTCTTGTGCACTCTCCTCACTTCTTCTCATGCTTTGCAAAATTGAGTTTCTAAGCACGAGGACTCTAGAAGTGTTGTTTGATTCATAGATTGATTGTAAAGAATTCCAAGCCTCTTTAGCACTAGTACAAGATGATACTTCTCTCAAAAGATCATTGTTTACATTCATCTTCACACAATGAAGTGCTACTCTAGATCTCTTTTTGTATCTAATCAACTCCTGTGCACCTAGAGGTTCATCTTCATCTTCAATCAAGAACTCATAAAGGTCTTGGAGCACCATTAGTGATAACATCCTAACCTTCCAAATAGCATAATTTGTAGAATTCAATCTCTCACTAGCTTCTAGAAGGTATGCTCCAATAGATCTCATCTTACTAGTGATTTCTACAGACAAGAAATGGATTTAATTGACTCTAGAAACTCACAAAGGTCTCTCTTGTAGTGATTCACTCAAATTAGATTTCTAATCCAACAAATGGATTTATAATCTCAGTCCTAGCACTCCCTCACAAAGATTGAATGAAGATTAGATGATGTGAAATCTACTTACAATCAAATCTTGCCAATCTTGGCTATTTTTGGACAAAAAAATGACTCAATCTCTCTCACTCTTCTTGATGTACTTTCAAGACATGTAAATCAACTTTAAAGGACTTGATTTTAGCCTAGATTAATTAGATCTCATGAATCAAATTCAAATCTAACTAATGGCACTCAATCTTGGTAGCTTATTCTAGGATTTCCACCAAAAATTACATCAAGATCTCTCAAATTGAAATTTTGTGAAATATCAAGTAGTAAATGTAGGTTAAGAGGTGCTCACACATTTGAATAGTATGTATGTGGATCCCTACCAAGTTTGGAATCAAATCCCCTCACCAAAACTTAGCTTCTAGCTCGCCCTCACAAGACTAGTTTTTAGCACCAATACTTGCTAAAAATGGATTAGATTTGGTCAATGATAAAAGCCCTTGTACTTGGATCTGATACCATGTGAAAATATAGAACTTTAGGACCATTAATGGATCTTAGAAAGATCGACAAGAGTGATTGTGTACTTGCTTAACAATCTATCAAAAAACTAGTCATCAAAAAGTTGATGTAGATTGGCAATTTGACAAACAACAAGCATTGACAATCAAATCATTGAACATAAACACAAATCCGAGTTGGCACGTGTGAAGAGGAGCTTGCTATATGGCCTGTAGACAGTGCTTGAAGTACAATAAGTCTTGGTTTCATTTGGATCACAAAGAATCAATGTACATGGAGAGCAAACTCGAGATTGCCAATGAGCTCCAAAAATAATCTGTCTTCTCACTATGGGAGCTTGGATTACATAGAAAAAGTAACTTTCTTTCTAAATTTAGGTGAATTTCTAGCATATAATAAGGAAGTTAACTTAGCATTTTTGCCCTAAAATGAAACCCTAGTCTATTTTCTAGAGCCATGCTTGGTAAGTAGATGGTTGGTCAAAATCAAATCAAGGGGTAGGTCCTATAATGTAAAGTCTCTACCAAATAGACACAACCATCACTCTTGACTCGACCTAACCTACATAAGGAGTGGATTGCCACGTGGCATCTTGGCCTCATGGCTAGATTTGCCAATATAGGCAATTTTTCACAAATAGAAAAAGGGAATCTACTAAATCATGAAATTTTTTAATTGAATATAAAATTACATATGCTATTTTCATGATTTAAATTCATGGAATATAGAATAAAACTATTCTTTGAAAGAACAATGTGCGAGCTTTGTAGACTATTTGAAATATTTCATGGCAATTTGCAGTTCGCAATTTCAAATTTCATTTTTCATATTGCATTGGCGTTCGGGAGAAAGGCAAATCTCCTAGTTTATAAATTTGAGAGGAAAATCACCACCTCTCTTTTTGCCATCTTACACTTGATCAAAAAGATGGCTTTCTAACAATTGACTTTTTCTAACAAATGCTAACATTGTGAGAATATTTCAAATATTCTACAAAGCTCTCTCAGTGCTTTTTCAAATAAAAATAACGAATGATGTGTCTTGCAAAGTGCAATAAAACAAATGGAAGATAAAATCAATAAACAAAACACAATAAAAGATCAATGATTTCTTTCTTGATGAATAACAATAATGATGTTCCTAAATTCTTAATAGAGCTCAAATTTGTTTTACAATGCCCATTATATATCAGATCACAGTGCACACATTTATTCGCGAGTAGCTCTTTAATATATGTGAATGTGTCTCACTTAGTGATAAGCCTTTACTGGTATTTTTCATCATGACAAATGCCATCACATAGAACACAATTTTCCAGTTTGCATTGGTCAGGCCGATGTGGTTTCCTCATCAAAATTTTAATGCAATGGTAAGAGACTAATACATAGTTTGCTGAAATAGATCCTCCTTTGAATTGCAGTCTCGAAATGAATCTGCAACTTCATTGACGCTTACACAGAGTGCACATGATAATAATCTATATTGTGAGTGCAAATGTGTGTAGAGTCTATAGACTTATCAGGTAAAGCTTTGCATTAAGTCCCAAGAGTCAAGAAGCACAATAGACTTCATCACACCCAATGAACTTTTGTGAGTTTTGTGAGTTGTGCGAGTTTTGTGAGCTGTCTTGCAAGTTTTGCGAGTTCTGCGACGAGTGCAGATTTTGCGACATTCTGGCTTCCAAAATTTTGCGAATTGTGCGCATGCGAGCTATTTTGTCTGATTGCAAGCTGTGCCGGTTGGCTTTCAAAATTTTGCGAGTTGTGCTAGCTATTATATGTGACATTCTGGCTACCGAAATTATGTGAGCTATCCTTTGAGCTTTGTTATAACGGAAGTAAATCTACGATATCATGTGGCCAAGTTATAAAATGATTTGATGCAACTATATGAAGTATTTAACGGGCAAAACCCAAGCTGTGAATTATGGGCAATACTGAAAACCTACAAAAACTCTAATGGGTAAAATTGGACAAATTATAGGAAATGGAGAAAGTACGCAAATCAGTCGGTAATCTCAAGAAACCAAATGACAAGGGCTGGTGGGCTGTACCTGCTACAAAGAAAAGAAATCAAAGGAAGGGCTAAAAGAAACAAAGGATCAAGGAAATGGAGGGCACCTTAGGTGGAGTGGGGGTTTAACAAAACTCGTCACCCACCTTTTGGATAATAAATGTAAACAAGACTTTAGGACCTAGAGGGCCTAAAAGATATCTTCTCTAGCTTTTGACTAAGAGGGCATCTTGGCTAGTTTTGGAAGGGGGCCTTAAGTGGCACCAACCCCTACCCCTCAAGGAGGCCACTTGATGTACTTGCCAATGGGTGTTGGACAAATGGACAAAAGGGCTTGAAGGGCATGAAAATTGGCAAAGCCTCATTTTGAAGGAGGACACTTGGGATTTACTATGAAAGGAGGCCACTCTTTGTGTTAAGACATAGTTGGATAATAGTTGGATAATAATGTGATAGTGATTTGAGAGTTGGAGTTGATGAGTGTGATGTGATAGTTGAATGCCATGTTCATTGAGAGTTTCATTATATGAGTTGAGAGTTTGGTGAGCTGAGCTACAATTGCTCTACAGTTCTCTGTCTTTGTCCTACTGGAACCATATGTGATTGTAATGAACAGGGTCGAGGTTAGTTTTAAATTTTTATCCTTGACAGAACCCAACATGGATTAATGCACCTAAACTTGACCAAATTGTATCAGAAATGCTCGACAATATAAATAAAAACAAGGGATAGTGGCAAGCCACAAGGGCCCTACCTTTGTGAAGGTACATAGTTTTGTATTGAGAGTTGGTAAAGGGAAATAGTCTATGGAAAGTAGATACATTTTTTTGTATTAGGAGGTGGTAAACAAAAAATGGCTACAAAAGATTGGAAGGTTTTCAAAAGCGGAAGAAGTGATGGGGATTATGTGTGTCAAGGTTAGTATATTATATTGTGTATAAATGATATATGGGGGAATGGTCACTCCAATAGGAATAAGTTACTCCATGGAAACATTTTGAGTTATAAGAATTTGTCCGAATATGGTCTAGTTGGCTTCCATATATTGTTGTGTGTGTTGTGATTATTTGTTGGAAATTGTATGTTCATAAGTGTTGCAAGTTGTTCTGTGTAGGTGTTTGAAGAAAACATGTCAATGTTGAAGTCTCCTAAAATTGTTATTGGTGTGTTTGTTTGTGAGGTTTTCAAAATACAATTTAGTATTTGTAGGAAATTGGATGTATTGGAATTTGGTTTCCGGTATATTGTGATTATAGTCATGCAATGAGTTTTTTTTTCATTAAAAGATGCTTTAAATAGTTACATTTTCTATATTGTGGATATTATAGTTATTGAGAGTTGATTGTCGTCATAATATATGGTGGTTCCCGAAAAAAAGTAGTTTTGGATAGCATGGAACCTGTGTTCTAAATTAGTTGCATTATTGTAGTTTCGAGTTTCTTGTAGGCAAAGTATATTTGAACTCATGAGGTTGTAATCTGCAGAAATATCAAGTGTGTGTTTTTGTATTGATACGGTGTTTAAAGATTGAATAAGTAAATGAGAAGATGTATAAGTATTCATAATAGGAATTTGGAGTTCCCATTTTCCATATGTTCGCAAGTGCATCATTTCGGTTTTTATGGATGCATGAACTTTGAAATGTTGATTTTGGAGTGATGAAGTGAGGTATAAATTTTGGATATCTCGTATTCTAGATAGGGCTGTATAAGTTAGGCCATGTTTGGTACATCCTTTTGGATTGAAAATTAAG
The DNA here is from genome assembly GCA_029204225.1 of Diphasiastrum complanatum. Classification (NCBI taxonomy): domain Eukaryota; kingdom Viridiplantae; phylum Streptophyta; class Lycopodiopsida; order Lycopodiales; family Lycopodiaceae; genus Diphasiastrum; species Diphasiastrum complanatum. The sequence continues at coordinate 18,173 of MU831608.1, forward strand.
GTGCCAATTGTTAAGCCCTGTGCACGAGATGTACCGTACGGGCACTTGCAAGTTGTATTGGAAATTGTTTGCATGTAGTTGTGTTTAGAAAAGATGCGCCTACCTAAAATTCTTTAGTGATTTTATGAATTGGTGTCCAAGTATTGTATATATTTTTTATTGCATATAAAGACGCATGTGCCAGTCTAGTTTTTTTGCCAATGTGTGGATCTAAAAATTCAATCCAAATAATGTTTATAACTGATATAGTTGTTTTTGTTTGGAATATGCCGTCAGCTCCATAAAGAGTCCGTCTTCAATGTCTATGTTAGAACTACATATTTCAACGAGCATTCCTATTTTTACAAGTATGGTTTGTGATAATCCACTAGTGTTTCTTGACTTCTGAGGATTAACTATTGTTTTGCTACATGTATTTGGACCGGTGTCAATAGCTTGTAAACAAAAAATGTGGCCACGTGCTTGCTCATTATTGAAATTTCATAGTTGAAGCAAGGAAAGAAGAGGAGTGGATCCAAGCAATGGATCTTGAGTATCAAGCGCTTATGAAGAATGAAACATCTTTTGGTGAATCTTCTTGTGTAGATGATGCTATGCAAGCAGATGGATGTTTTCATGATTTTACAACAAGTAATGGATCTGGAAAACAAAGTTTTTTCAATGACTTTGATGATCAATTTGATGATCAAGAGGTTGATCTCAAAGGGCTTCAACAACATGAAAGGAAAGATGGCAACTTGGAGCTAGTCAAGAGCATCAAAGGAGAGTCAATTGGCAAAGATGTTTTGGATCTATTTTGCATGCTATTGAAGACTCAAGTAAGGTCAAAGGAGTATAAGGAAGTGTTGTTCAAGTCTACTTTACTTGTTTTATCTCATTTTTGAGCAATTTCATGTGGATGTGTGCAAATTGTCAAGATATGGTAAAACTAGCTACCTTGGTGAGCATCATTTTGATGTTGGATTTGTACTAGCATTCTTGGCTGATTTTGTTGATGGAAATGAATCTATTGGAGGTTCATTATATCACTCATCCATGATCACGTTCTCAAGTGTTGAGCTACTTGATGCCAATGTTTGTAGATTGTCATTTTTTTATGAATTCATGGTCATTTTCTTGTGTCAACTAGATCTTGAAGATGGGTGGACTAGTGCAACCTACTTGGTTTATGGAGTCATGTGGTGCTAGATTTGTATCATTGATGTACTCACTTACTCATGGATTTCCAAGGCGTGATGGTTTCTTGTGGCAAGATGGAGATGGAGTCTCATTCATGGAGTGTCATGGTGGATACATGGCAACAAAGGACAAAGAGAGAGAAAACATGCAAGTAAATGTTGATCACTCACATTTATTGTTTGTTTGCTGTATTTTTCCAGAGAGTTCAAAGTTGATAGCATGGAGGAATCATTTCATTTACATTCTATTTGATTCTTCATGTACTAGTTACTTCTTGACATGTAAAATTGATGTTAGAAATAGTGACACATCCCAAGTGGACACTGTTGTCTATATCAATTGTGAAAGCTTCCTTAGAAAATTAGAAAGGAGGTCTACACTTAGGATGGAGATCATTCTAGAGTTGGATCAAAGTTCTATTGTTAAACTAAAACCTTTTGAAGAGGAAGTGTGAGAGATTTCAACTAGTTTAGTCAATGTTGGTCATAGTTGATAAAAATGCCAAATAGACATTTGAGGCCAATTTCATATTAGACTTAGAGTTTGACTTTTCAAAGTTATATTAGTCTAAAATGCATTTGAACAAACACTTTTGGAAAGTGGGAGAAATGTAGAAGTCGAGTTTGAGTAGATTCAAATTTGAATGTAGGGTACATTGAATTTAGTCCCAAGATAGTAGGGTTTACATTTTGGAGGGAAACCAAGTGGCAATTTAGGTTTTAGACCTGCTATAAAAGGATGTAACTCATGGGGAGAGAGGGATTCTCTCTTTCTCTCTCTTATCTCATTCATGCTTATACATGGTTCTCTTGGGTTCTACTATCCATTGGTGCACTATACTTGTGATATCTTGCAATTCTATGCGTAGAATGATCAATAATTGCTATTTTTAGATTCACATGTGTGAAATATAGTAGCTTATTGTAATTGTATGGACATCAATAGTTCTTTGTGTTTTGGTTCATGTTTGATCAAGATCTATTAGAGTTTGCATCTCATTTTTTGTGTAGATGTTGATTTTTCCACATTGGTAAGATTGGTAGAGTTGACTATTTTCAAACCAAAGATAAAAGGGATATTTTGGATCTTAGTGATCTAAAATCTTTCACAATTTACTCTTGAAAAATAGAGTTTCCACCAAGAAAATTGAGTTACATAATTCTCAATTAGATATGTGAGTTACATATGCAAAGAGGATTTGCCAGATATTGATATATATTTATGTGCTGGATCATAGTGAGATTATTCTCATATGCACGTAATTAATCTTGTAAGAATCTACTATGTATTCCTTGTTATTTGGTTTATCTAGTATAATTAAATCATATAGTGAACGTAGACATACTAACAAGTAATGTTTGAAATAATTACTTATTGGTTAATAAGTTTTTTGTGAAAGGCTAACTTATTAACTCAAAGATGATTTAGAAAAGGATCTAAGTGTGGGGATATATTGGCATAAGTGAAATCGACACCTAGACATTTGAGATCTTTGGATCATTGGCAATTCACTTGAGTAGCTAGGTTACTCTTGAACAAAGTTAATTAGCTATACAAGCAGCGCAAAGAGAATTCGTCGGGAACTGTTTGGTTTAGGCCTATATTGCTTGTAAGACACATATTTTGTGAGTCATTGGATCCATTAGTAGGAAGTATGTGCATAAGAATATATGGTCTTGTTAGCATAGAGTAATGCTTATTTGAGAAATAGACTCATTTCATTAGTGATTGTGTTCCTAAGAGCTCAATTGGATGACGGATCCTAACGATTCCAAGAATGACAACTCATTTGGAATTCAATAGAACTTTGTGATATCTAAAATTCAGTTTTGGATAATATGAAGTGTGGTCTTCAAAAGTCAAATGCAACTGAACAAAGAGAATATGGATTGGCATCATCAGTTGCATCTCAATATGAGTTATGACATCATAGGATGGGTCACCTTAGCTATGAAAGTTTGTGCGTGATGAACAAGTTGAGAATGGTGAATGGCTAGCCAAATTTAAAAGGAGTACAACACTCAAATTATGAGGGTTGTGTAATGGGCAAGCACCATAGGGAGAAGTTCAAAAAGGGTGGAGTGGCACGGGCGACACGGGCCAAGAAGACAGTTGAGCTCATTCATATTGACCTATGCAATGTCACTTGGTGGAAATTATTATTCAATAATATTCATAGATAATTGCTCCAAAAAGACGTGGATATACTTGAACCTGACGAAGAAACATGACATGTTTAGTTGTTTTAAAAAATTTGATATTTCTTGTCTCAAAGAATTATCGAAATGAGGCATTATATCATTCATGAAAAGCTACACTCAAGAGATGTGGATATGACTCATTGTAGCACTAGAATATAGCTAGTTGATATATTTATCAAATCCTTGTTGTTTGGTTCTTCTGCTTCGGATCTGTTACAGTTTGGTTCTTTATTTATGGTTTCAGTGTTGTCTATTACCAGACTTCTTCGAGCATTTCTTGTGTTTATCTATCTCGTTTCAATGCCCAGATCAGGCAGAGGGATCTGAAAGCACTGTTGTATTGTCCTGCCTGTCAGAGGACACTCAGCCTAGCTCACTCTTGAACTACACTCACATATATTGAAAACATACAAGTCTTGATGCTCATCCTGTTACTTGTTGATTCTTAGACATCCAAGAACATCAAGAACTAGGATGTCAAGGATCTGCAAGATCTGAATCACAATCCTAGCCTATATAAGAATGCTTGATTCCTACTTTAATCCACAAGAACAAGAAATCTAATCATACCACTAAAGAAAGAAATAAAAAAACTACATTAAATCCACAACCACGCATGAAGAATGGAAGGGCATGATCATAAGAGCGTCACTCAAGAAAACCACCATGATCAAGGAGCTCATTGATTGCCATAACTCGTGGAGGCTCTAGTTTCTTGCACACACTTGTCAGCATTAGACTTATGCTTGTGGCCAAAGTCTAGTAGTTGCAACCTCAACTCATCATATGATGAGCTTTCTGAAATTCTTGGGATCATCGGCCAATTAATAGCTTCATCCTTTGGTTGCTCCGTTGGCCATGGATCTCTCCTTTTAATGGGCATGTAAAAGGGATCAACCCTTTTTCAGGAAGGTGCCCTTAGGTACTCCTACAATCTCCTATTGTCTTTAAGGATTTTGCTCCTCCATTTTGGCTGTGGTTGCAGGGCTGCAATAACTTCCATCCTTGAAGGATATTGCCCTTGGTCCAGGTCTTTCTTTTTGCTCTCAAGGATCGAGGGTATTTTCTTCTAAACTTCTTGGACTCTCGGGTATCTGCGATTTTAGGCTTTGTCTTGAATTATTGTGTTGCCTCTAACTTTCGTGGAGGCTTTGCCAGATACTCATCAAATGTTGTGGCACTTCTATCCTCTCTTCCAACTCTTCCACTAGTTGAGGGCTCAGCTTCACTAGTGTTGAAGTTTGCAGGTGGTGGTGAGAAACTCCAAACGGTTGGTTGCAGAACTTGGGGGTCGTCAAACTCATCAGTATCAGCTTTGGTTTTGGCTATGTTAGGTGGATTGTGATCGGGTTAGAATGGCATGAATTTTGTAGGTTGTACCGGAATAGAATTCTCAACAAGATTGAAAGCGGCATTGGGAGAGCTAAATTGTTTCACGGACTCATCCCACTGGGCTTTATATGTCTCAAGAGTTCCCAAGTAAGGCCTCAAGGGATGTCTCAGGTGGGAATGGGGAAATGATGGCTAGGGAACATGGTGTGTAGGCACAAAGGTTTGGGAAAACTCCAACATTGAAAAGTTGGCAGTTTTGTAGGTAGGTGGGGGGGTGTGGCGCAGGCATCCCAAAGGGAGCTGGGAACCACGACTTAGCTTCCCAGCCTTCAACTCTTGCCATCCAAACCCACTTGACACACAAGCAGCCAACTCGCCAACAACGATCAGACTTAACCAACTTGAAGTTCTGAAAACCAACATTGAGATCCAACCTGGCGCCATGCCAGATCGGGGGTCCCGATGTGGGTGACTTCCTGTAGCGCAGACATCCCAAAGGGAGCCGGGAACCACGACTTAGCTTCCCAGCCTTCAACTCTTGCCATCCAAACCGACTTGACATACAAGCAGCCAACTCGTCAACAACGATCTGACTTAACCAACTTGAAGTTCCGAAAACCAACATTGAGATCCAACCTGACGCCATGCCAGATCGGGGGTCCCGATGTGGGTGACTTCCCTCCAAGCAAGCCGCCCTACATACATCAAACTTAACCAACTCGAAGCTTCGTTACAAACGAGTAACACAGTCAAAACAAGAAGTGTACATCGAGCTTGGCTTCAAGTAGCTCTCTTTGAATCAGACACATGCACCCAGAGTTTGCACTAGTCCGATCTCAGCACGAACTGTCCCTTAGCGTCCGTTCAAAATACCAAGTCTCTCATGCAAGACTCAAATTTCACAGTTCCTTCATTGATCAGCTGCCTTACACGTAACACAAGCCAACATACTCATATGTTTCCTCATCATTGCTAGTCCAAAGAAAGCCTATAAAAAGCTTTCCTTTCCACAACAAAAACTTGTCAACTTATTAGGTCCAAAGTTCGCAGTCTCCTCGTGTGAGTATGGCTAGGTCACCTTGAATTTGCCCCCGTTTTGATCAACTTTCAATCAAAATCTGCCCCAAGAGAGAGGTGTGTGTGATAGTTCCCCTCCACTTATAAAATTAGCTGATCGGACTTACAGTAGAGTTCTTCGGACAAAAAGCCTTTCCAACACTTTGCTTCCCATCTGCTAGGATTATGGCTCGATCCAACTTGTTGCCAATCTTTGAAGAGGATCCTAGTCTTTCCCCTTTGAGGAAAAGCCCAACTGATACTGGATATCACCCATGCTCAGTGAGTTTCAGTTCCGAAGGTGGCCGTCCCAAAATGAAGACCAACTGCTCCATAGAAGATCTCCCCTGAAATTGCCCTCTCCAACGTTTGACTTCCTGCTTGCGTCTGGTGGACGTTGTCGCAAATGAAACTAACCCAAGAAACAAGCTAGTCATCCATCCTTTGCAAACATTGAGTCGTTTCGTTGTCGTTCACGTGCAAGTACTTGAACTTTTCGTTTCGTTTTGTTGCAGACGGCGCCAGGCCTAAACCGCGGAAACTGACCATGCTTACACCTCAAGGGCAGCACCTTGACTCATCAAGCCCCCGTTCTGTCGACCACCCCAACCGTGGATGCACACGTGCTTACACTGTGGGCAGCACCTTGCACAACAGTTGTCTTGATGAACCCCAAACAGTGGCCATTTCCGTGAGATCCGCATAGCTGACCGGCCACTCGGCTCTGATACCACATGTAGCGCAAACATCCCAAAGGGAGCCGAGAACCACGACTTAGCTTCCCAGCCTTCAACTCTTGCCATCCAAACCCACTTGACATACAAGCAGCCAACTCGCCAACAATGATCCGACTTAACCAACTTGAAGTTCCGAAAACCAACATTGAGATCCAACCTGGCGCCATGCCAGATCGGGGGTCCCGATGTGGGTGACTTCCCTCCAAGCAAGCCGCCCTACATACATCAAACTTAACCAACTCGAAGCTTCGTTACAAATGAGTAACATCCATTCCAAGCAAGCGGTCTGACTTACATCAGACTTAACCAACTGAAAGCTTCGTCACGAGCGCTGGAAGCCAACCTGGCACCACGCCAAACTGGACAGCCATAAACAGGTAACTTCCACCCAAGCAAGCCATCCAACTCAGCCGACAGGTTAGAGCCCGTTCCCCAAGAGCTTAACTCATTCGCGTTCATGCAAGGAACACTCAGAACCACAAGCCACGACAGATATGGAGACAACCAGTTCCTGGACCAAATGGTCCCGACAGCATACCGCTGGCGCCAGGGACCGAATGGTCCCGACGACATACCGCTGGCATCCCGGGATACGACCCTCAGCTATGTGCCAACTTGAAAATTTTGAAGCTGCCTTACAACTGGCGCTTTTACCGAACACCCAGAAGGTAATCAGAGTCAGTTTGAGGAAAATCCCACTTTATTGATAAATCTGAGAAGGTTACATTTCAAGGGTGTGACCGACCCTAGTCTCTGGGGTGCTAGCATGCCAAGGCGAGAGCCATGACAACATTCCAGCAAGGGAAGTTGAGACTTGGTTGGAGCTCGCCCTGAGTCGCAATCCGCACTCCCCTATAGTATTGGTGGGATTCGGCACCCCCCCCTCATACCAAGCACTCTACCCAGGCTGGTAAAGCACACTTTTCTCTCTCTATATTTTATTGATCCTCAGGCTTCCTTTAATCATGCCTAGATCATGTGAGTGATTGCACATCGATCTGAGCTCTCTAGACTTCGCTAGAACCGATCAAAGATTTTCAGCCATAGGAACTTGGCGCCGGCTGGATTCTAGTCACAGTGGCGCCGGGAGCGGCGTTGTTGGCACCGGGAGCAGCAGGGGCGCGGGTACAATGCTGGCGCCGGAAGTAAAGCTTGTAAAGGTAGCTTTACAACATCCACCCCACCTTTATAAAATCTGATGTCCTCATCAGATGTCAGATTAAAGTAAAGGTGTCTCCCAATTAAAATAACTATACATTTAAGCTACTTGGCACAATACTCAATTTATTGGCCACTTTTTATTAAGATCGAAGCCGGCACACCACAAGTCGGAGGCTCAGCTCTTTGTATTGAAAAATTACATAACTTAAAATATCTCTTTGTTTGGGAAAAGCGTAGATTTTATATCGCTTTCATAAAACCCAAGAACCTTATTACCTGGTAAAGCACACTTTTCTCTCTCTAGAATTTACTCTTTCTTGAGAGTCATTTTCTCTCTCTAGATTTTATTGATCCCCAGGCTTCCTTTAATCATGCCTAGATCGTGTGAGGTGATTGCACATCGATCTGAGCTCTCTTGACTTCGCTAGAACCGATCAAAGATTTTCAGCCATAGGAACTTGGCGCCGGCTGGATTCTGGTCACAGTGGCGCCGGGAGCAGTAGGGGCGCTGCTGGTGTCAAGGACAATGCTGGCGCTAGTGGCGCCAGAAGTAAAGCTTGTAAAGGTAGCTTTACAACAGGGGGGGGGGGGGGGGCTGAAAAACTTCCAGAAGCAGCTTCGGTCCCTTTCCTATCTTATGTCATACTGCCATCCAGTTGGTATGTTGATTCATCTTGTCCCACAACGTTATCATCTCCATCCTTCTCCCTTGGCTTTTGTTCAGAATTTCCTGCTTGGACCTTGCGTGAAGCGTTCCATAACTGATTCACTTTGTCCAAGACCTTTTGCAAATCCTTCATCATTTGTTCTGAATGCTTATTAGACTCTTGGATGGTTTTCTCTTGTCTTTCAACGGCTCGCTTGAAGTTTGCCTTGTCAGCCTCCCTTTCTTGAATAAGCCTAATGCATTTTTCCATCTTGATCGCTGGGGCTTGAGGGGGCTGCAGCTGCATATCTTCTGGCTTCACTAGAGGGATGTCAGCCATCATTGCTCCAGATGATCTATGTCAAACTTGGTTGATCCAGCTCATCTGTTGCTTATATTGACCTTGGATTTCATTAAGCTCTTGAGCTCGCTTGCCCATAGTGGCTTGCAACTCTTTAACTGTGATTTTCTCCTCCTCAGCCTCATCTTCTTCCCTTTTTATTTCCTTTTTCTACTCTTCTCTGACTCAAATAGACTTTGTATGGATTTATTAGCTGCCATTAGGAGTTCCTTGGGATTGGCAAGAATGGGATATTTATTGGAGGTGAGGTGTGGTGTGGTGGGGTGTGGTGGGGTGGCGTTTGTCCAGAAGAAGGTACTTGAGAAGGTGGAGGCAATAATGGCAATAGTGGAGGGACGAAAATGATGGTAGTGGATGTGAAGGTGATGGATGGAGTGGCAATATGGGTGGAGGTGGCAATGGTGTCTGGCAAGAGTTGACTTCCCCCAAGTTGAACTTCCTTCCCCTTGTCGATGTCGACATCCTTTGCTAACATATCTTTGATGTCAAAGTAGGTTGACATGCCCATAATGATGTGGACTTGCTTTGTTTGCTCTTGTGGGTCTTTGCTTATAGTCGGCTCTTTGGGCTTTTCGCTCCCATCCCCCCTTCCCCCCCCCCAAAAAAAAAAAAATTGTTGCTAGTAGGGATTTTGGTAGTGGATGCACCTCTGCTTCTATTGGCTTTGTTGATTCTGTATGTGGCTTGTCAGTGGTTGCCAACTATGTTGCTTGTACTGTTGGATGCTATGATGAACGTGGAGGTGTAGTGGCGATGTTTGGTTGTGGTGGAGTTGCAGCTGAATCCTATGAGTAACTTGTGAATTGATAGTTGATTGGTCAGCTATGGTGGTTACTGCAGCACCTTCATCATGAGTGGGTGATGAATGTTGTTGTGATGTTGTATCGGTTGAGGAGCTCATTTCTTTTGAATACTCCAACCCAGAGTTTTGCTTTGTAGATTGCAAGAGTGGTTTCTTTGTTCTGGGCTTGCATACGAGCTTTTCTCCTTCGGACTTTGTATCGTCAGCAGACTCTGTCTCAGCTGATGAAGCAGGTCACTTCATGGTCATCTTTGTCGTTTGCTTGGATTGTCGTGTTGGTAATGGTTGGACCAATGTGGCTGTGTCTTCTTGTTGAGCAGAAAATCCTCCTTCTGTGATGCAGAGGGTGTGGGTGTCTTTCTCGGTATAAGCTTCGCTAGACCTCTCTTTTGAAGCTTTGTAGATGGTCCTTGTTGAGAAGAGGAGCTCTTTCTCTTTTGAGAGGCCGCTTGTGTGAATTCTGATGCAATAGGCTTGGAGGTAGACTTAGTCTTCTTGGTTGCTTCTGTTGCTGTGTCCCAAGTTTTATCAAGAAGCATCAACTGATCTCGAACTTTAGGACAGTTGTGCAACTGCTTCAAGGTGATGTCGAGATAGCCCAATAAGGTGGATGGTTGCTTGTTCCTGATACAATCATGGAGGCAATTGGAAGCAAACTATGTCCAATCATAAAGGTTCCGACTGCACATAGAGTTCCATCATGTGGAACTCTATGTGGGTCAAGAACTGGTGTGCCTCTTGTTAGGGGTGTGATTTTATCCCTTAACTACCAATTCCCAATTACGACAACGGAACCCTCAAAGTTAACAAGAATCCAATAACAACAACAACAACAATAATATATCCAATAGCATTATACCAATTAAACAGAGGTAAACCATTGCAAACTACTGTTCATTCGATAAGTAAACTAGTTCTATTCAAATATCTAACAGCCATGCTCACAAATCCCAACATATAACAGTGCATTAGTCAATTGAAGAAGTAACAGCTGATACACAATAATCAATGCCTACATGCTAGTTGCTTAAAAGGTCTTAAGCAAGGTAACATTCTCTTGTTGCTTGCAACTCGAGATTGGAAACTAAACATAATCAGTAATCAGCTCTCACCCATTGTCTCCTGAATACACTATTGCCTAAATAGTCCAGTATTCAAAAGCCCCTCTTCTGGCTTCAAATGCCCTATCCATTCAACTTCTACTTGAATACGACTTAACACATCATTCTACTTAAAGCGACGCTTCCTACTTTATACATCTAACTAATTGTGCCTACACACTTCTTAGTAATCAATTTACATTCTGCAACCTCTAAACACAATCACATTTACAACATTAATGGTTACATTGGCTAGGTGTTAGGGGTGTGATTTACTCCCTTAACTACCAATTCTCGATTATGACAACAGAACCCTCAAAGTTAACAAGAATCCAATAACAACAACAACAACAATATATCCAACAACATTATACCAATTAAACAGAGGTAAACCATTGCAAACTATTGTTCATTCGATAAGTAAACTGGTTCTATGCAAATATCTAACATACATGCTTACAACTCCCAACATATAACAATGTAGTAGTCAATTGCAGAAGTAACAGCTGATATACAATAATCAACACCTACATGCTAGCTGCTTAAAAGGTCTTAAGCAAGGTAACATTCTCTTGATGTTTGCAACTCGCACGAAGACTGAAAACTAAACATAATCATAATCGGCTCTCACCCTTCGTCTCCTGAATACACTACTGCCCAAAAAGTCCAGTATTCAAAAGCCCCTCTTCTGGCTTCAAATGCCCTATTTATCTACCTATGTAAACACTCCAATTTTATATCACCCTTCATTGTAATGACCATAAATGGTCGTTTCATCTTCCCGTTCAGTATCGTAATTGACGAAATTCACCGTTCATGTAGAGACTCATCATGGACCAAATTATACACAGTTTAAATGTGCAGAGTTGGTAAAATGAATTCATATGGCATAATTGCATCCGTTCTGTAAACCAATTGAAATGTCATATAACCCGTAGATATCTTATAGGCTATGCGGTAAGCCCACAACGTTGGTTGCAGAAACTCATGCCAAGTTTAGCGATAATAGCTTTCAGCGTCTTATTAGTTGCCTCAGCCTGACCATTCTCGCGTGGGTAATAAGAAGTGGCATTTGATGAATGACACGAAATAAATGTTTCATTTTCTTTATCGTATCATCATTCACAAAATGCGGTCCTCTATCGGACACAATTTCCAATGGGCAACCAAACCGTGATAGAATATTGTTGAATATGAATTTGGCGGTTGATTTGGCGGTGTTATCCCGCAACGCTTTTGCCTCCGCCCACTTCGTAGCATAATCAGTTGCTACGATGATATATGTATGACCATTCGACAATTGCGAGTTTATTTTCTCGATAAAATCCAGTCCCAGCGCTGAAATGGTTTATAGGTTGTAATGGTATCAGTGGATAATCCATTGTAGGTACCGGCCTTCCTTGCCTTTGGCATGCATCACAATTCCGACCAAAAGTAGTAGTGTCCTTCCAAAGGGTAGGCCACCAGAACCCCGCCTATAATATATTTCTAACCGTAATTTCTGAAGCAAAGTGCCCCCCTGCAACGCCAGAATGGGCTCCATCCATAATCACTCGAATGTCCTTGGATTGAAAACAACGGCATAAGACTTAATCATGACCACGTCGATACAATTGACCTTCAATCACCTGAAAAACTCTCGATCGCCAAATCAATTGACAATGTTGTGATTTTCTAAAATGGCCCAGAAAAGTCCTATGCGTCAAAAAATTAACCAGATCAGTGTACCAGGAATGGCCCACTAATTCAGACATAAATAATTGTGCATCAGGCATTTCATCAATGCCTTCTTCCTCATTGCCCATTTCAATACGAGACATTGGATCGGCTACAATATGCACTCGTCCAGGCCGAATCCGTACTTCAAACTCAAATTCTTGGAATAGAATCATCCAGCGCGAAATCCTACCCGCAATTGTAAGTTTATGTATAAGGTACAACAACAATTGATGATCCATATAAACAATAAATTTATTATCAAGTAGAAAATGACGAAATTTTTGTAGTGCAAAAATTAAATTCAACGCCTCTCATTCCATAGTTGAATACTTTTTCCAGCACTAGCTGTTTGCTTGCATAATACACCAAATGATCATAGCCTTTCTCTTCATTCGGTTGTGCTAACACGCAACCAATTGTCACCTGCGAAGCATCACAATGCACATGGAATGGCTTGCTCCAATCTAGCGGCCGAAGAATAGGCGCATTAACCAATGCGTTAATTAAATCTTTAAATGCTTTATAGCATTTGATAGTGATTTTGGATACCGCTCCTTTTTTCAAAACTTCAAATAGCACATGAGTCATGTCCGAATATGCGTAAATATAACGGCGATGATAACCCGTCATTTCCAAAAAGGTTTGCATCTCCCTGCGGGACTTTGAAACTCGCATATTCTTAATCATCTCGATCTTGGCTAGTGGATCAATTGATAAACCTTCTTTGGAGATGATCGGCCCGAGCAGAATTCCACATCTTATACAAAAAGTGCATTTGTCTGGATTCAAACTAATCTCGAACTCGTAACACCACTGGAAACATTTTCCCAGATAGTCCAGATGATCTTCAACATCACCATACAAGCAAAAATCATCTAGAACTTGATCAATTCTTTTCTAGAGACCTAAGTAGGATGCAACCACGCAGGCTCTTCTTTCAATGTTTAAGACTCTTCATTAATCTCCAAAAAACTCTGTGGAAACTGTTCTCCATTCGAATCCTCTGCTATGACTTGTTTATCCTTCTGCAAGAATTCTTTGGAGTCAGCTTTAACTTCTTCCACAACAAATAGATTGACAACTATAGATAAATGAGCTTCTCCCACCGGTATGAAATCTAGATACAGAGTTGTCAAGTATAAATCCTCTTCGGATTCCTCCGTCGTTGTTTGGAACGACAATTCTTGAACCGTTTCAATTCCCACCGGTCGAACTACAGAATCCAACCTTCCTTGATGCGTTTGTAATTGGATATTTTTTTTCCTTCGGCAGAAATTGTCACTATGCATGTTGCCCAATCATGTACTGCTTTAGCAGTTCGCAGCCTAACAGGATCGGATAGACATTTGAACCCGTAAGTAACCTCATGACAACAAAATTCAAAAGAAATTTCAACCCCTTAATATAGACAGAAATCTTCTGAATTTCTCCAGCTGGAGAATCACATGTATGGTTAGCCATATATATTAGCAAATTGCTCTTATGCAACATGATGTTCTTTAATTTGCTATTTCCTCAGAGATGATGTTCACTCCAACACCACCATCGATTTGAACTCCCTTGATATTCAATCCTTGAATAACGACTTCCAACGTAGGAACAATATCTTGCTCCATGGATTGAACAATCGCATTGACTGGCATAGGAGGAAGTCCTTCCGGCATCTTAATTCCTGGTAACTTTGATCGTATAGATTCTGCCAAATACGGTGCGATTTGCATCAACTGGCCTACTATCACCTGAAATTTATAATTATAAACAAATGCGACAATCTGGTCAGCCACAACATCTAGTAACTCATGGAAAGAATTCGGCCCTTGTGGTTAGTCTAACTATTCTAGTACATTTTGAGTAGTTTTGGCCATCTGACCAATGTTGGAATTAACAACCCAACTGGTGCTTGGTCCGACACGACTTCTACACCTTCCTCCTAAATTACCGCCTTTCCTTTCCCTTATGTCGAGTGACTGCCTGTACATCAGTTAATGGTGGCTTTTCCACTGTCATCACCTATACATGTGCCTGTTGCACAGAAGCATTCATCCCGCCTGATTCTGATGTGGATTTTGCATAGCGTTTTGATCATTGAAATGGTTATTAAGCCGCAAAGGTGGAAATCCTCTTTCTAGATTTTCGACACACTAGCGATGATATGCCACACAACTGAAATAGTTGTGACCCCTTTGACTGCAAAAATTGCAGATATCATCTGATAGATCTAGTCAATAATGCACTTGTCGTTGAAATGGTCATGGCTGCATTTGATCCCCTTGCTGATATGGGCCCTGATACGACAAGACCAATCATCAAGTATTAAATAGTTAGTGTTCTCTCTCTCAAGCCTGCGATCTTGAACACTTTTGAGCATTCTAGCTCAGTTCCTTAGAGTTAATTAGAAATTGCTATTGCGCTTACTGCTTATCAGTAGTTGCGCTTAATTCAAACTTATATTTAACCGCTCAAATATAGCTTAGAGCACGCGGCTTTGATCCACAACTTCTTGTACTCATTTACATCTGTTTTGTTTTCATACTGAATCAATACTATCTTCTTATTGCGTTCAGCTTCGTCTCAGAATGTATGCATTTATGTAATTCTTTGCGACTGATTATTTGTCTGATAATTCAATGCTTTAATGTTTGGCTATGTAATCACTGTAGTACTAATGATCTCAAAGTTACTATAAGATCGAATGTGATTTTTATCACTAGTGTTTTGTTCGAAATTGATAGGCGTAATCATGCATAGAGAAAGAGGAGGATAGTTTATTCCGCTGTGCACGATAAGTTTTCTTTCTTGTCGTTCGAATTCTTTTTATTCGACCTATCCTTTTCACACCTCTTTCCAACATCTCCCACTTTAATTTTGATTTATTTCAAAAATCCTCTCACACTATTCTTTTGTTGTCATTTATTGTTTAAAAAATTTAGCCTTATTATATTTGGTTGCCCGAGTTTAAACTCGGGAAACCTACGTGGCAATTCTTAGAGGGTCTTTTTTGGAACTCCTCTAATGATGCTGCCCATATGGAGGCTTTTACTTATGGTTACCAGTTTGTTTTCCTTGTAAACATTCACACACCATGGCTCATGGGTGAAGCTACTATGTTTTAATCTTTAGCTTCTAGTTGGTCGGTTGGTTCGGCTTCAATGTTACATTTTTTGATAATTTGCAAGTAGGATCTACAAGTGTTATTCCTTACACATTTTGTGTGTCACTTGTCCACTCAAATGGACAAAGACAAGCATGGAATTTGCCAAGTGCTATTTTTTGGAGATTCTCATTACTTCTTGATGATAGAAGATTGGAAAAACCATATTGTTTTGATACTTAGAGATGTAATACAAAATACTAGTATGCTATGAACTAGCTATTTTTGCATGGATTGTTTTGAAGGTTACAAGAAATGTAGAAACTTTGGGATATTTTCAAAGAGGAGCTACACCAATGTTGTGCGACACTTGGAAATAAATCTTTATCAAAAATATATTATCATGGTTATGGTAAGCATGGACAATGATTTCTTGGCCAAGTTCAATCTGAGGAGGAAAGTAAGAAAATAATCTAAATTGGTAAATATCAACTTGAAGCCTAAATATGAAAAATTCAATTAATTTTATAGGCCACATGTGTGAAAATCATGTGGAGGGAGCCAAGTTAGTCCAAATAACATTGTTAAATTGTTTTATATACATATTTTGTAAGACTATGTAGTCATTCTCAACATAGTTAATCTAAACAATTAATTTGATAAATGGTGGCAATTTAGGGGATAATCCTACTTCTTGACCCTTCCAAATGCAACACCTACTATAACTCTTAGTAGCTGAACACTACTCTTTTAGTGGTTATTGTTCATATCTCATTTTGGTTATAATATTGGAGGAAGAGTAGTGTCTACTATTTTCTTTCTCTAGCTTCCATTGTGATTGATAGTTGTAACCTGATTATTGTACATGAATTAAAATATTTCATTCTCTAATTTTTGTCATTATTATGTGTTTAAAACAAGTCCTCAATCTTATTTCAATCTCTTTGTTATTTTAAAAATCATTGTAATGCATTCTTGATGTGCATCTCATTAGTTTCATGATTAGAGATTGTTTTGCCAATGTTGACACATGTATATTTATTCTCATGTATGAAACTTTCACACAGAAATATTAGATTCATGCTTTAGCATGTGGTGACCTCAAGATGGGCAAGTATTTTGACATTTGATTGCAATAACTAAGTGCCCAATTTTAGCTCTTGACACGATTAAAATACTATTCAAATTATCGAGACTCATGTAGCTGTTAATAGTTAATTAACTTGACATGCTTTAGGAATTTATCAAAGGTGAAAAGGATTGTCCTCTTTATTTATCTTGCATGATAAGGTGCTTCTCAATCAACATGAAGCCAGGAAAAGAGCCAAAAACCAAATGGCTTCATCTCTATATTTTGAAACACGAGCCTCACAATCGGCTAGTGTGAATGGCCCCTTGAAGGTGCTTGAGAAGGATGTGTAATGTGAGCTTTTGTCCAAGTCAGGTCACCACCTCAAAGGTATATACACTCCTACAAATGGGAGAGAATGCTGACAACCGGGCGAGCTCACTGAATCAGCAGGATCTATGAGGCAATCAAACCCAGCTTTCAATACATAAATTCCTATCCAGGAACTAACCAACCTTGCGAATATTTAAATCAGTCAATCATGAGCCATTTTGCTAAGTGCTAACTGATAAAACACCGAGACTTTTAGAAGAACAAAAGGAAAAAATTATGGACTATTAAGTCCATGAGTATACACCGCAAATAAGAGAGCAGAATGTCCATAGTTGGAGGATACGAAGCATGTTATATAGAGGCAAAAAATAGTTTGCCAAACAGAGCAAATATCAAGACCATGCTCATCGAACCAAATAAACGCGCGAGTGTCTGACAGTAGCCAGAAAATGCTACTTCAAAAGACAAGATGTGTTTCTAGTCATTTGAGTGCATGAAGGATTGCTTGGCAAAAAAAATATCCCTTCACTACATCTTGAAACTTGGAGCTTTACGGTACATTTGCTAGCCCTATAAAACCCTGCAACAGTAAGAACAAGTCCAATGCTCAAAATTCATGTCAAAGACGTTCTCTGACATGGGCGACTTTGAAACACAGCCGCATACTTAATAGATGATTATGAAAACTAGTTCTTAGCACAGATGTCCTTGCAAGAACGGTTGTATTTCATGTGACTTTTCACCAACTGGCCTGCAGCCAACGCCGACATAAGGGAGAGCTCCCCAGCAAGCACTGTACCAGCAACAATCCTGGATAACGTTTGTGCATTAGCACCTGGCGATCGTGGATGTGACCCTTTGACTCCCAGCAGATTTAAACAGGCAGCTTGAGATGCCAATTGGGTACCTCCTCCAATGGTGCCAACCTGGGAACAACAGCATGATAAAATTACCCAATTGTGACAGAGCATAGCGAACTGAAATAGGTGTACCAGAAACGGATAGTCACCTCGATAGAAGGCATAGTAACCGTGACGTGCAAGTCAGCTCCATCATTGATTGCTTCCATCAAGGTTAGGCATTGAGAGCTTTCTACATTTTGTGCTGGATCTTGGCCAGTTGCTATAAAAATAGCCGATACAATATTTGCTGCATGTGCATTGAAACCACCGATAGCACCAGAAAGAGCTGAACCAGTAAGATTTTTTACTGTATTCAGCTCAACAAGAGCTGACACTGATGTCTTCAGAACTTTTGAAATCACCTCTCCTTTTATCACAGCCTCGCAAACCACAGACTTTCCTCGACCCTCGATCCAATTGATTGCCGTGGGCTTTTTGTCAGCACACAAATTTCCTGCCAAGCAAAATACGTTGATACACAGTTTCTCTTGATACAGGGACACGATTTTCTTGTTGAAGACACGTAGAGCAGTAGAAGTGGCATAACAAAGAACTCGATAATGGTAACAGCTCAATCACCAATCTCAGAATGAAAAATTGCTGAATAGCGAGTATTAGTCTCAGCAAATATTTCATATTTGATTCGGTATTGCTTTCTAGGTTGCAGCTAAATATAAGGAAATACCAAATTTCCTCACGCTTTCAGCCTCAGGAAACTGTGAATTTTTACCATTTAACAAGTTGGATTTTATCAGAAATAAGATCAGACAACCTGTTAAGTTCACTTACCCGAGACACTGACAACCTCCATATCCAGGTAAATATGTTGCAGATACTCCAAGACATTTTGCACACCTTTCGAGATCATATTCATGCCCATGGCATCACCGGTAGTAGATCGGAAGCGCATATGCAAATTCCGTCCTCCTAAGACACAATCGATGCTCTGCAGCCTTGCAAACCTGCTCGTTCTGTATTTCCGCACCAGAGATTTGAATAATATAAGAGTCATAGTAATGACTTTCAGAAGGTACATGCAAGCTGTTTTAAGAATGTGAAGGATTAAAAAAATCATCTTAAGGTACCACGATCAAACAAGCCTACATTCACAACCGGCAGCTGACAGAAATGCTCAACCCCCAAAGGTGTGGAAAATAGATATAAAAAATTCAGAAGGTAAAAGATTCACTTGGAAATCAAGTAAAGGCTTAAAGCTACCACGATCAAACAAAGATGCGTTAACAACCGGCATCTGACAGAAGTTTTGCAGTACAATAATAGCAAATTGTTCTCAGTGCTCACCTATTGAATATGACTGCAAGTGTTTCGAAGTTCTCAGCGTCTTCAACGTGAAATTTCAGCTCTGCTGCTCTCTTTGCAGTTGAAAACCTCACAACAGGTGCACGAGTCATACCATCCTTCGTCAGTATGCTTATTGCTCCTCCAGATTGATAAATTGCCTTGCACCCTCGATTGGTACTGGCAACCAGGCAACCTTCTGTAGTAGCCATTGGTACAGTATACTCCGAACCATCAAGTAATAAAGGTCCAGCAACTCCCACTGGAATTTGAACATGACCAACAACCATCTCACAGCATTGACCTCGAACAGTTGAATAATCCATTCCTGACAAAGGAAGCCCTTCCATTGATCTCCCCGTGGTCAGCTCTACTGCTCTCCTCCTCACCGACGCGGCCCTCATACAATCACCTAACTCGGACTCTAGAGAATGTGAAGGCACTTCTCCATTTCCCACATAAGTCGCAATAGTTTCATCAGAAGATTCTTTGAGCCAGGTTCCGGTAAGCTGCGCCCGAGGGCTCACAATGTCCTTCTGAGAATGTATAACTCCAAAGTCTTCATGTTCATCATCCAACTCCCATGGACCGTCACTGCTCTTATTGATGAAATTTTGAACGTAGTCTATTCCAAAGAAACCTATCAGATATATAAAAGAGGCTATCTCCGCAACAATAGCTAACATCTCCCCGAGATTGAGCATGTGAAGAGGCGTAGAATTTCTGGCCTTCTCTCCCCATCTCCTCAGTAGATAATAGGATGCAGTGAAAAATAGTACGAAAAATATTTTATTTGTCAAGCCAACTGGCAAGGGTAAGGCATCTGATGCCAACGGCTTGGAGTTAGCCTGTCTTCCTCTTAACTTGCCAGGAACATGCTTAGCATTCGTTGCAGAGGCTATTCCCATATCGGCCCCTGTTCAAAATATAACACTTTCAAAGCAATGTTGATAGAGTTCGAGTTTGATTGCAGATCTGCTGACTTAACTTCCAGTTGAAATCCAAATGTCAGGAGATAACACAACTCTCGTAGTTCAAATTTGAGTCTACCTGCATTAACCACATAAACATGAATGAGTTATGTGAGCCTTGAGGCGTTCGCTACACATTACCAACTTGAAAGTGATTCACATGCATTTCTCTTAGAAGCTGTCTGATGTTAACTTCTTCAAACGGCCTTCTCTCTTCTTGAAAATGACATTTTACTCAAGCAAGCTCATCGGCTGCATGCATAAGTAAAACAACAATCGGTCGGAACAGCAACTCATATATCTATTAACAAGTAAGACGAGGTTATAACATCGGCACGTTAAGCCTGAATGGGAAAGAACTAGCATCACAGTTCTTGGCAACCCACAAACAGTCTTCGATTCTTGTCCAAACAGCTCTCATTGCAAGTCTATAAGAAACCAACAAAATTCCCGGCATGGTGTTCACGGTACAGTATCAGGAGATAAGAATGAGAACAATGCCAAAATTTCTGCAAACCCAAAACTGCCTTTAAAACAAGAAAAGACAATGAAAACCGGACGACATTAAATCATACCACCAAGCAGATCCGAGAGATCCAAGCCATCATTTCCAGAGTAAAACCCCATAGCAAAAACCAAAAGGTATTTACAGAAGTCTGCAACCCCACATGACTGACAGACATCAGAATCCAAAACTACCTGAAAGAAATCAAGCTCAAAGCCGCAGCAAGAACAGATTCCAGCGCCAGGTCGTTGCTATCGATCCTTCATTTCCTAAACAAAAATTAGGCCGAAGAAGCGAGAAATGAAACGCCTCTGCTTCTTCCAGTGTTAGATCTGCTCTTATTATGGTTCACGATCCATCGTTCCTGACACGCATCCTCGAGATTCATGCCTTTTTCTCCTCTCTCCCCTCCTATCTCCCCTCCCCTCCCGTCCAGGGCTCCCCCTCCCTCCCCCCCGCCCCATCGACGACACGATCACGCTTGCCCGATTCCTCAGCCAACGAAGCACGGCCACGCGACCGGAGCGCCCGGTTTGTGAAAGGTACTCCCACGGGAGCTGCGGGTAGTGCACCTCCAATAGCCGGTATGGCGTCAGGGCACCGACCATACCCATCGGCTCATGGGGCCGACCATGTTCTCAAAGCCTTTCCCAGTAGGCTTTTTTCGGACGGTTGCCAGGCCTTTTCCGCTGTCGGGCATCAGCAACAGTCACGTGGTCACGCACAAATTCAAACGTTTCTTTGTTTTTAGCTCTCGCTTGGTACCAGCACTTCTACAACAACCACTTCGCCAACTTTTGGGGCCCACTATGACCATGCTCTCATTACATAGCCTGGATTCTATCATAGGACTGACTCTATTTTAAATCTCAATTGCATGATCATCTCCGTCATGCATTGATCCCGGGGTGGAGGAGCGACGTCTCATCGCCATCTCCACCCTTGCATTACAATGTACCTGCGATTGTTGTAGCCGCCATCACATTCGAATACAAACTTCTTCGATAATTCATATCATGATCCACGAAAATATGTTCACCACCCTCTTTTCATATTATAAGTTATAATGGCATGTTCCTCGTGATTGATCCATTTGAAAGCCCTACCCTTTATTGGGCCATTTTAGGAAAGTTGCAATCTAGCATGCCAACGAATGGGACCAAAAATGAAAATAACAATCACCCCTAACGTGGTAAAGAGGCATTCTTACCTCATGTGTAGGGTTTAATGTGGTAAATAGGCATTCTTACCTCATGTGTAGGAGGGTGGCAACACAAATGTAATCTAAAAGGAGGGGTGAGGAGGAGGACAAAGCCTAATCTTCGAGAATGGACCAATGGAGCTTGAAAGCCAACAATTAAAACCAATGATGTTGTAGCTCATCTAGTCTAAAACAAGCCTAAGTCCATTTGCAAAGACTTTTTGTTGCACTAGTACTATATTATACTAGCATCGACACACTACCATCATCATGTACAATATTTATTATCCACATTGAGAACAATTGATGATGTTGCATCTTTAGTACACTTTGACAAAGCACAAGATCATGTGGAATGTAGCCAAACTTGGCTAATGTATGCATAGCCAATGCTCGGGTCAAGGCCTTCTTCGTGCTCCAAACTTAGCTACTGTATGGAGGAGACCACGCTTCAATACACAAAGTCAAAAACTTGACTAAACTCACGAACATGGGAGATATATATATATATATATATATATATATACTAGTAAAGAGTGCCCATCGTTGACATGCAATGGATGGCCGACGATCTAGGTGGCGGCTTGTGGTCGAGACGTGTGGATGATGCTCAGAGCGGGCGATTGATGATTGAAGGCGGACAAGACGGGCGGCCGACAATTTGGGTTACGGCCGATGGTTTGGGTCGAAGGTCAATGGTGTGGGTCAAAAGTTATCAGTGATAATTAGCCAAAATTTTGGGTGGCGGCCGACGGTTTGGGTGGACGACAGATGATCATACAAATATTGTGCGGATTTAGGTGGTCACCGACGATCTGGGTGACGGCCGATGATTTGGATGGTGGCCGATCTCGCACATCTCGCATCTTGAATATCTAACATATCTCACACATCTCGACCATAGTAGGGGTCAGAATTTAACCACGTTCAGTAATAGCACAGGGAGTATCTTAATAAAAAGTTGACAGGGGCGGTAGGCAATCTGTGTTTGCAAATGTCTGTTAACGGGCAGCCCACAGTTCAAAGTGAATATGTTGTTCATATATGTAGTATGTATGTGTGTTTTGTTGGAATTTGATGCTCAGCCTCAATAATGAGCATCATGAAAGCTGTACAAAACCTAGAAAAGAAGGCTCGAGTTTTTCAGAAGGTAAAAAAACCCAATGTCATCCTTGTCAAAAAGAGATTTTTCGACCCTAGATCGGATCGGATCGAGGTGGAAATTATCCGGGCATGTTCGAGACCCTAGATCGGGTCGAATCGGGTCTGATAAATCCGCCCATGTGCATATTTTCACCCAACCCTTAGTGTATTTTTTGATACTACATTAATTTTCGACCTAGTGTATGAAATCCGATATTGTCGGACCCGTTGTAAAATCCACGCAATAAGAAGATAGTATTGATTTAAAAAGACAAAATCAGATGCAAATGAGCGCAAGACAATAGCAAATAGAAATTGCGCACTCTAAGTTGTCTCTGGGTAACTGAGAATAAGTCTGATAATAAGCAGCTATGTTGATAAGCAATAGTGTAATAGCAACTCTAAAATAAATCTCTAAAAGTCTGAGCTAGAATGCTCAAGAGAGTTCAAGCTTGAAAGCTTGATAGAGAGCTAACTACAATACTTGTTGAACTTGATCTCTTCGATCGTTTTCGTGATGAGATGTATGAATATGAACAGCTATTTATACTAAGGAATTAGGTCGTCAAATGCGATTGCCAGTTGGCTGGTGTCCGCTGGCATTCATCCGGTTCCTTGTCATTGATTGCTGATAAGCGATGGAGATTGGTTGTAAACAGTCTGTCTGCATAAATGAACCAAACTGTCACTTTTGCATAAATGAACTAAAACAGCCATAGGCGACACTTTCGCAAAAATGCGACAGTGTCAGGTTTTTGCAAAAAAACCCGACAATGTCCTTAAATCTGCGAAAAAGCCGAAGTGAGAGAAAATTCAACACTATTGTCAAACTCCGTGTATTTCTGAAGACTGTGTGAAAACAATTGTAAAACTGCAGACTGTGTAAAGACATGGGAAAATCCGCAGAACTAGATAAACAATGGATGAAGATTAAAACCGATTAGTCGATTGGTAAGAAGGAGACTAATCCAACACCTCCCAGTGACGCCTCCCCATGCGCCCTCCCTAGAGAGAGAGAGAGAGAGAGAGAGAGAGAGAGAGAGAGAGAGAGACACAGAGAGAGAGAGAGAGAGAGAGAGAGAGAGAGAGAGAGAGAGAGAGAGAGAGAGAGAGAGAGAGAGAGAGAGAGAAGGTGTGCAATATGGGGGGAGTAGGAGTGATATAAGGAAAGAAAGAGAGGAGAGTGATGAGCAGGCCTTCATTTTGAAGCCTTCCCAGCCCTCACGGTGGGTAACTAAAATTTAAATTTAAATTTTAAATCTAAATCTCTTCAAAAGGTTCTAAATTGATATTCTTTGTAACTATGAACTCTAGTGGTTGCATCCAATATATGAAGTGCTACCACGAAAGGCAGTAAAAGTAGTGGAAACTTCAGGATGTCGAAATAATCCACACTACATCTTAGTAGTAGATTTTTCTTGCTAGCAATAATAATTCAGACTTATACTTGAGCTATGTAGTGCCTCGTTAACAAAGGTGAGGCATCACCATTTGGTGGCTTTTCTTGGTTACTGCGATGATGGAGGTACGACCGTGGAGAAGGCCTGATAGCAAGGCTTGCCTGGGAAGCAAAGTGTCTATGGGGCTATGATAGCCTCCCACACATATTGATTGGAAGAATCATTGGAAACAAAGTTTTCAAAACTATCAATGCCTGCACTGGCAATAGTTGCCTTGGATTCTACCATAGGGGAGGAACATTGATCGCACAATTCAGACTTCTACCTACATACTTTGTGATCCAAAATAGTTGTAGAGTGGTCTAGGCAAGCCATTGATCATGTATGCATCGCCCTTGGCTAGGCCATTTCCTGTCTGCAAAGCTTGAGTCTCAATGTCTTCGACATTTGCTGTCCACCGTTCTCCTGCACAAAGCACATGACTGATCACCAGTGTTGTGTTTTCCTCATTGCAAGTAGCCAGCAACAGCTTAGTCAAGTTGCAGAGGATATATGGTCCGAATTTGCACAAAGAACATGACTATAACTGATCAACACAGTGTGCTGATTTTTCCTGATCAATTGCAATCAGGTAGCAAGTGCTATCCCCGCTATGATCCGAATTTTCTAACATAAGGATATGCATATGACTGATCAACACAGTGTGCTGATTGCTCTTGATCAATTACAATAGCCAGCAAGTGCTTATAGCTCCTATATCGAGCTAGCTTAAGCTGTAAGGTGATACCAAGCAAGACGATGTGCTCTTCATAGAAACTAGTGTAGGGATATGATTGTGGAAAGATGACAATCGCACCATATACAAGGATGTTTGCAATCAAATATAAACCATCAAAAGGTCTGGATATGTTGCTTTGTAGCTATATTAGTAAGAGATATTCTGATACTAATGATTTACTTTAGTGTCTAATACATCAGTCAAAGAACTACTTCACTTCTGCTCATTTTTTGCTTGTATGTCCTCACAGTGATGCAACTGACTAGAGTGGAAATCCTGACCTCAAGGACCTCCAGCCTCCATATCTGTTCAGTTCCATGTAAGGCTATCAAAAGCAACTACATCCAATGTTGGTGCTCAGACAAAGTAATAAACGAAGTGAACCTTCCATGTATCGTGCCGAAGAAGATTAGCTGCAATGATAATAGTATAAAATAGTTGCTGCATGTGCTTTCTGTCAAAACTTAGAGTAAAGGACTGAATTTGATCTACAAATGATCAGAAAGAGTGATTGGCAGCTTGGAATCTTGATCTATATCAAGACTAGCTTCCAAATTTAGCTTCTACTTGACAATCTTTGTGTTTCCAAGCAAGAACAATAAAAAATGATGAACCACGGTTTCACACGTGTGAATTACAGCTAATGTACGGCCTGATAACAGAGAAATAGTTTACTAAACATTTACTTAGCATTCATCCACAAAGAAAGTGCTTACGAGAGTGTAAACTCCAAGATTGCTTCACAAACCAATGTTTCCAATCATTAGCTCAATAATGGATCCATCATGGATCAAGTACAAAATCATCATAATCTCTCTCTAAGCTGCATCCAACACGTGTGGGACAGCTCATTGTACTCATCCATATCCACTTTGGATAAGATCTATCAAGTTTGCCACATCATCCATTGGTGGTTTGTGTTGACCTTCTAGATTCCTACAATCTAGGACCTAGCTTTTATAATTTAGGAGATGTCATATTAGACTCAAATGAAAGCTAATCAAAATGGATCTGAATATTACAAGTGTCATTTCACACGTGGATAGGTCCTCACACGTGTGGATCCACATAGGGCTGATCTTAACTTGGTAAATGAAGCCTTTGGCAAGGCTTTAGTGAGTAGATCAGCAAGGCAATCTGAAGAAGACACATGATGTAGCTTGATCTCCTTTGCTTGAACCTTTTCCCTCACAAAATGGTGAGCAATCTCTATGTGCTTGCTCCTTGCATGGATGTGGGATTGGTTGCTAATGCTTGGCTTGATTGGTTGTCACAAAATATTATTGGCTGCTCCTCAGCCTCCATGACTTGCAACTCCATCAAAAGCCCGTTCAACCATAGGATCTCCTTTGTTGTGGATGTTAGTGCCTTGTATTTCGATTCGGTTGAAGATAGAGAAATAGTATCTTGCTTTTTGGAAAGCCAAGACACTATGCCATTGCAAAGGAAGGTAACAAAAGCACTTGTGGACCTCCTATCCACCTTATCACCTACAAAATCAGCATCCGAATATGCCCTTAAGGCAAGATTAGATCCATCATATAAAATGCCAAAGCTCTTGGTGGCCGAGATGTACCTCAACACCCTTTTTGCATTTTTCCAATGACAAACCAATGGATTTTGCATAGATTGGCTTAGTTTACCTACACTATAACTTAGATCAGGCCTAGTTATAGTAAGATAGATCAAGGAGCCTACAAGTCTCCTATATAGTGTGATGTCCTCAAAGGATGCTTCATCATCACTATTGGAAACTTTTACATTTTGCTCCATAGGAGTTTCTACTCCTTTACAATCTTTTATTCCAAACTTTTCTAAGATAGAAGAAGCATATTTGGATTGACAAATAAAACTCAAATCCTTGCCTCTTGAAACTTCTATTCCTAATATGAAATGAAGATTATCAAGGTCCACCATCTTTGATGTTGATGTAGAAGCCATCAAGAATGAATCCAATTCATCCTCATCTTCCTCAAGAGTGAGGTTGTCTTGTTTGCTCTCTCCTTGTGCATTCTTCTTCTTAAAACACTCAGATGCAAAGTGACCCTTCTTTCCACAAAAGAAGCACTTTAGTTTGGCTTTGTTCTTCTTTCCACCTTTGGAGCTTGATGGTTGATCATCATTCTTGGTCTCCTTGTGTTGGATCTTGTTCTTTGACTTTGCCTTTCCCTTGCTTGAGAAGTTGGCCTTCTCATCACTATCATGCAACTTCAAGAAACCAAACCTTTGCTTGACATGAAGGATCCAACTCTCCTCGGCCACAAGCACACTATGGAGCTTGTCAATGGAAGGTAGTGCATCTTGAATAGCAAAGCTTTGTACAAGATTGGAGAACTCATCTCCAAGGCCATTCAAAATGATTTGAACAAGTTCATCATCATAAATACCCTCACTAATGATGGAAAGTTCTTTGTTGAGAGATTT
Organism: Diphasiastrum complanatum; assembly: GCA_029204225.1. Taxonomy (NCBI): domain Eukaryota; kingdom Viridiplantae; phylum Streptophyta; class Lycopodiopsida; order Lycopodiales; family Lycopodiaceae; genus Diphasiastrum; species Diphasiastrum complanatum. The sequence goes on from MU831608.1 coordinate 45,583, forward strand.
TATTCTCAAGACATACTCTTGAGCACTCTCTTCTCTCCCTCTAGTGCTTTGAAGAACTTTGTTTCTAATCATAAGCACTCTAGAGGTATTTTTGGATTCATAAATCCTTTTAAGGTAGTCTCATGCCTCCTTAGCCGAGGTACAAGATGCCACTTCCTTTAGAAGTTCATTACTAACATTCATTTTCAAGCAATGTAATGCTAGTCTAGTGGATTTGATTCTTGGAAGTGCCAATGCCTTCCTATGTTAGCAACTGTGCTAACATAGAGAAAATAAAACAATAAAAAAAAAAACTCCGTGGCATGTGTTTTGTAAGACCACGTATGAGTATCTGTCAATAAACTTCAGCCATGGCATGTGTTTTGTAAGTCCATGAGTAGGAGCTTAAATAATAATAAAATAGCTTAAACTTATTAGTGTTCTCATTCATGTTGATTCTTTCCGTATTTTGTTGAAGATTGTTGTAAAAACTTAAAAAGTGGATGAATTTCTACATCCCTATACTACACCCGTAAGTAGATCTAGCCATCGCATAAACTAGAAATACTTCCAACATTGGCGCCGTTGCCGCTTTTTAAGTATTTTTTACCTAGCTTCTTCTCTTTTTTCTTTTGTTTTTTTACTTCCGTGTTGTATGTTTGCTTGTGTGTTTGTCTCTATCTACCAACAAACAGCACACGTCGTCTCTCCAGGTCCTACACGAGCTGCAGAGCAACTTCTCAAACTGGGGGGAAGCAACAAAAGAGTCAACTTGGGCATTTTCTTCAAAAGAAGTGACCCACTAACAGACGTTGATCTTTCATTTTATCACCTCCACAAATTCTGACCACGGTCAGATTTTGAGAAAACAGTCTAACATACTGTCAAAATCCTTATTTCTCACCCAAATCTTTGTCCTAGAATTCGTCGGCTTCACTGAGGCTAGATCTCATCAAGATCAGTCCTTCAGTAGCTCTGCGAATTCTATCTCAGAGATTTTGCCCGTTTACTGTTAGAAAATCACATTTTTTTTCATATTTCCTATCTAAAAAATTTTCATACATTCAAAATTCTTTGTCAGAATTTGCGAATATTACAGTTAAATTTATTTGCCTCTCCACGATTTTTCAGCCTGTCCACGAATTATCAAGACCAGAAAGACCAGTTTTTGTCCTACACTATCCATTCTGCAAGCAAACTGTCCTTTTGCAAAGTACAAAACTGTCCAGCTCATCTGTATTTTGCATCATGTCTCGTGATTGTGCTGAATCTTCTAATCCTACTCCTCCACGACTAGAACGAAGAATTCCACGTATCAATGCCCCAAAGTACGATGGCGAATCTGACCCAGTCCGATTTCTCCAAGACTTTGATAATGCATGCCGTTTTTATGGAGATACCTCTGAAACTGAAAAGCTTCGCCTATTTGCCATGGTACTCTATGGCACCGCAAGGAGTGGTACTTGAATCTCGAAGCTCCTGATCTTGCTTCTTGAACCACCCTCAAGGACGCTCTCATCAAGCGTTTCAAACCAGCCAAACTGACTCAGAGCCCATTCATTCAATTACTCATATCAAGATGTGTCGCGAAGAGTTTGTTCGAAACTGCATTGAGCATTTTAAACGTCTCAAAGTAAAATGTGCTGATGAAAATATCACCGAATGAATGGCCATAAAACTATTCTTAGTTGGATTGCGCCCTAAAAACATCCGCCGTGGACTCAAACCAGTTGACCTTTATGATCAACGTAAAGATGTGATAACCGATGCTATCCGTGAAGAAGACAAAGGTTCCGACGATGACTTTGACCATCGTGAAAAGAAATCTAAGAATCCGGACCATCCTAGTCACCTGAAGTCTGATAATATTGCTCAGTCTTCTGGACTTCTACATCAAATGAAAACCTGGCAAAAAGCTCAACAATCTCATATGGATAAACCCACTGCCGATTTCCAAACCGCCATGAAACAGATTGCTGAGAAATCATTTCCAGCAAGGAAAAATGTCTGGTGTCCAATCTGCTCACAACAATACACTGCTAATGAATGTCCACAACTGCGAAATCATTTCCCAGCAGCCACCAGACCTACCATCTATCGAGCTTACCGCCCTTACCCGCCACAACAACCTGTGCCACGACCAGGGGTTTACCAACCACGACCACCTGCACCAAATCAATACCCATCCCCACATCAACAGTTTGCTGTTAACCAACCTGCCTCACAAAACGCTATCCATTATCTTGATTCGAATATCATCGATCTGACCACCTACTATGTGGAAGACAATACTCAACCGCAGTACTCTACTGAAACAATTGTTTATTATACCTATGATTCTAATGCTCAACCAGTGGATCCCAATGCCCAAGCTTGCAATCCAAACCAAGCTGTCTTTGCTGCACATCAACTGCCCGTAATACGAAGATGCTTTATCTGTGCAGGTAAACACCCTAGTATTCGTTGTCCAGATAAACTCCGCTTTCCTCCAGCTTGTGAAAACTATGGTATTGAACATCACGTGAAGGACTGCCCATCCCGATCTAAGCTAACCGCTCTTGTCTGTTCAGTGCAAGTAGAAACCTTACCAATCGAAACACATCCTGCTTGGGTCTTGACTCGGGCACAAACCCAATGCCAAGCCCCTACACTTGCACCTAACAAAACTCAACCGCAGGCTGTTCCTCCAAGTGATGATTCAATCCCAATAGTTTAGCCTCACTTATCTGAAGAAATTTGGCTGCATCACCAGTATCGCCAGCAAATCCGCAATGTCGACCAACAATCTTCCTCTTCCCATAAAGTACCTCACAAGCCCCACCCTTGAAGGTACCGAAGTTTGGGAAGATTTACTACAAGCCAATGTCACTCTTCTCTTCCATGTACTCTAGAAGCATGCTGGCCAGTGGAAACAACAGATTCAATCCAATACCACCACCACTATTGACGAGTTGTCTGAAATGCCCTTACATCTGACCAATCCACTCAGTGAACGAGGCAACATCAAAATCCTAGCTACCCATCATCAATCCCGTGAAGTTTTAGCAGTAGTCGATGGAGGTTTAGGGGTTAATATCATTTTTACATCCCTCATAATGGAATGGAATGCGAGAGACAAGCTAGCCAAACCTACTTGTCAGTTTCGGATGGCTGATCAAAGTGTGGTCCGACCTACCGGTTTCCTTCTGCACGTGTTGATCAAACTAGGAGGTCTCAAGTTTTCTGTTGATCTCATAGTACTTGATATTCCCAATAATGCCTATTCTTATGAATTACTACTTGGTCGTTCGTGGCTCACCAATGCACGAGTCGTTCATGACTGGAGCAAAGGGCGAGTCACTTTTGAAAATCATGACAGTTCTGTCACCATTGACTGAACGGGTAAACTCAAGCCTGCATGCATCCATGACGAGGGATCCTCAACCACCAACTCAGTATTTGAGCGATACCAATCCAGCCACAAAAAATGTCATTATGTTAAATCTACTAATATCATAAATTGGAGTCACAGTCTAGCTACCATTGATTGTGTGAATGCTGATTATTGTGCTCAACATCAGGATAATTGCACCTCTCCACTCCTGATCGATCACGACCAATTACCTGATCTGGATACACCTATCATCAATATCAATTTTATTGATATTCTTCCACACCATGATGAACTGCTAAATGTTGCATGACTACCTACTAATGAATCAAACGAATTATTCATTGATGACGAGAACGTCTTACGAATTCAGAATTGCCCAGAAGATATGGACATTTTTTATATTCAGATCCTCAACTATATGGAAGCACTCCCACCTAGGACCTATCCGCAACATGCTTCCAAGGTGGAACCAGTTGCCAAGGTTACAATTGAAAAACCTAAGACAAAATTCTACCGTCCCAAACGCCCACACTATCCTTGGGATCTCTATGAGGAGGAGACTATCTTTCAAATTGATGACGAGATCCTCCATGACATACCAACTGTCCCTCATCCACATACCTCTCCACCACCGAAACCTCAACCACGTGGTCATACTATGAAAGAGAAAATTAAAAAACCACTTCAAATTCAACCGTCGGGTGACCTCACCATTGTTCGGAAAGTTCCTGAGATTGTCTCTAGTCCTACATTAGTCCCCAAAAAATTTCAAGCACCATCTCGGCAAGAGAAAGACAAGGCCCCCTCAAATCTCCAGCCCATGATGTTCCTACATACTTTAAGGACTATACGATCGAGAATGTCACAATCCAATTACCCCAAGCTCAACATGAGCCAATTTGTAATTCACCCTATGAAGGCCCTGCACAAACCATAACCCTTTACCTGAGTGAGCCAAATGAAACCACGAATATCTTGTCCACGTCGGAGCTCATCTCAATCGTGAACAACGCAGATGGCTTGAAAAGCTCCTGTGAAAATATTGACATGTCTTTGCCTGGACCTATAAAGACATAAAAGGCGTCTCACCCCAAGTAGTTGTGCATCGTATCCCGCTTAAACCGGGTGCAAGACCCACTGCGAGTCGTCCATACAGATGCAATCCCATCTATAAGGCCAAGATCAAAAAAGAATTACAATGCCTCTTAGATGCGGGATTTATCTATGAAATTGAGCATACTGAGTGAGTCTCCCCAGTTGTCATCGTCTCTAAGAAAAATGGAAAACTCCAAATCTGTGTCGATTTTAAGAAACTTAATGTCGTCATTAAACGTGATCATTTTCCATTACCTTTCGGAGAATCCATCTTAGAAAATCTAGCAGGAGATGAGGTTTACTTCTTCTTAGATGGCTTTAGCATATACAATATGGTCCAAATCGTTGAAGAAGATCAACACAAAACTGCTTTTGCCACAGAATGGATAACCTTCTGCTGGAAAGTCATGCCCTTTGGTCTCTGCAATGCTCCTAGCACCTTCCAACGTGTTATGCAAGCGGCCTTTTCTCAGCAGATAGGCGATAACTTAGAAGTTTACTTGGACGATTTAGGAGCACATTCCGAAGAAATACGCCATTTGTTTGTGCTCAAATTTTTTTTATCCAATGTCAACGCTTCAGCATCTCTCTTAATCCTGAAAAATGCTAGATTTGGATAACCCATGGTATTGTGCTAGGATATATTATCCGACAAAATGGCATTGCCACTGACCCTGAAAAGATCCTTATCATTCAAAATATACCAGAACCGCGTACGATACGTGAAGTTTACTCCTTCCTTGGCCATGCCAACTACTATTGGTGCTTTATTTTCAATTTTGCGAACAAAGCAAGCTTAATCTACAAAGTAGTTGTAGTTCCCAAGACGGATGAACAACACGTCGCCTTTAATCAACTCAAAGAAGCCCTTACCAATGCACCCATCCTCCGGGCTCCTGATTATTCTAAAGAATTCCATGTGCGTACCGATGCATCCAAGTATGCCATTGGAGCAGTACTCACCCAACCGGAAGAATTCAAAAAGGACTATCCAATTCGTTTTCTTAGTCAACAATTGATACTTGTTGAAGTCTATTATACCACTACCGAACGCGAAGCCTTGGCAATGGTATATGCAGTTCAGAAGTTTTGCCATTATCAATAAGAAGATTGTATTGATTTAGTATGAAAATGAAACATATGTAAATGAGTACAAAAAGTTTGCGGATCAAAGCCACGTACTCTAAGCTATCTCTAAGCGACTAAATAAAAGTCTGAATTAAGCACAATGCTAATAAGCAGTGAGTGCAATAGCAATCTCTAATCAACTCTAAAGAAGTGAGCTAGAATGCTCAAGAGTGTCCAAGCTCACAAGCTTGAGAGAGAGAGCTAACTATTCAATACTTGCTAATCTCTTGATCACATCAATGCTGTGAGATAAATACACTCAAATGTAGAAATATGAGCAACTATTTATACTAAGCAAATGCGGTAACATCCAATAGCAGGACAGCTAATTAGGCTATCAAACGCATCATCCAGTTGGCTATGATGTGCTGGCATCCATCTGGATAGTCTCCCAGACATTTACTTGCTAAACGGTTAGAGCAAGTCTGTAGCCTTTAAGACAAACAATAAATTGTCTTGTGAAAAATGCGAAAAATGCCAAGGTCTTCGCTAAAGCCATCTCCTAGACATTTGGGGCATCTGATATTTTGCGAAAAGCCGAAGTGAGAGAAAATTTTGAAAGGTGAAAATCCTGAAATGCCGACATTGTAAACTGTTTTCGAGTAGTTATGCAGACTGTGTAAAAACACAAAAAATCTGCAGGTCTAGATAAAAGTTGGACGATATACTCTGATTCTGTAGAAGATAGAGCTACCGAAGATTGCTTGGGCTGTTCCAGAAAATTGGACCATTGTTGAGGAAGAATGTAAATCCAAAAGTGGATTTACAAGTGTCTACACCTCCTGCCCAACTTGCATCTGTATAACCAATGAGTAAATTGAGTTTGTAAACTCATGATTATTGTGTTTGCAATATCTGTAAAACATCTTCTTCTTCGACAAATGTGGATTCGATGATTGTTCTTGACTTTGAGTTTGTTTCTTATTCAATGTGGACTACTTGGAGCTTTTTGGCTTCTATCGTTTCGAGCCCTTATTGACGTATAGAGCACGAGACAAAGAGGTAGACAAATTGTCTTGACTTCTTTGATTATCATCTTGTAGAAACATAGTGATAACTCTAGTAAGAGTTAAATCTAAGTGTGACCCAGTTCTCATATGTAGAGGGCAGGCTTGAAAGCAATGTCATAATTGCATCTTGATCGTCTATGATCGATCCTACAGTGGCCATCTGTTACCAGAGATTCTTAAACTGATTAATATGATTTTGAAGAGAATCATTATTCGACATCTTGAGTGTAAATAATTTCCTTCGAAGATGTAACTTGGTAGTTACGTCTCTCACATCATATAGTGAAGCTCAGGATGTCCCAAACTTCTTTTGAAGTTTTGGCTTCAGATATGAGGCCAATTTGAGTATCTGATATATTGAGGATAATAAGCACAAAAGCTTTATTATTCTTCAATTTTTCATTTTGAGTCTTCTGTGTCATCTTCAAGCTTTACTTCAATACATGTAACAACATCCCACAACTCATTGGCGATTAGCAAGATCTTCATCTTAAATTTCCGTAAATGATAATTGGATCCATTCAACTTGTCTGCGATAAGACCGACTTTACTTTGAGAATCCATCTGGAACTTTAGTCTGTCAACGTTAAGAGAGATACCGTGCTGTGCTACAATTGGAAATCAATTCTCTGATACCAAAACAAATGTAGTTATTAATTATTTAAAAATAAAAAGTTACCCAAAAAGATATTGCAATCCAACCAAAGCAACATCCTTATGTAGTTCCTAGTGACTAAAAGTTTGAATTAAGCGCAATGCTAATAAGCAGTGAGCGCAATAGCAATCTCTAATCAACTCTAAAGAAGTGAGCTAGAATGCTCAAGAGTGTCCAAGCTCACAGACTTGAGAAAGAGAGCTAACTATTCAATACTTGTTGATCTCTTGATCGCATCAATGTTGTAAGATCAACACACACAAATGTAGAAATATGAGCAGCTATTTATACTAAGCAAATGTGACAATGTCCAATAGGACAACTCACTAGGTCATCAAACACGCCATCCAGTTGGTTATGATGTGCTAGCATCCATCCATATAGTCTCCTGGAAATTTACTTGCTAAACTGTTAGAGCAAGTCTGTAGCCTTTAAGACGAACAATAAATTGTCTTGCGAAAAATGCAAAAAACATGAACGTCGCGTTTTTCAAGCTTTTTTCATTTTTTCGAGTTTTTTTTTTGCGACTTCATCTTTTTGAATTTCTTTTTTTCGCGACTACATATTTTTGAGTTTTATTTTGCGACTTCATTTTTTTTTTCGCAACTTAGTTTTTTTCAAGTTTTTTTTTATTGAGTCCTTTTTTTTTTGGGGCCTTTCTCGTTGCACTTTTTTTCGCATTTTCTGAGTTTTTTTTCACGTTTTTCGAGTTTTTTTTGTTTTCAAGTTTTTTTGCCAATTTTTCGTGTTTTTTTTGGCCAATTTTTCATTTTCGAGTTTTTTTGCCAATTTTTCGAGTTATTTTCACTCTATTTATCATTTTTTTCGCAATTTTGCCCAAAACATTTGGGTTTTTCTTCAGTGCCTTCCGACTTTTGCATGTTTTTCCATCACCTTCGCAATTTTCACTTTTTTCACTACCCAAGACCTTCGCTTTCCTCGCTTTTTCCACCGCCCAAGGCTATCGTATTTTTCGTGTTTTTGTTTCGTGAAAGAAAACCTTCGCATTTTTTGTCTTTTGAAAACCCTTGCATTCTTCGCCTTTGTTTCATCGCCCTCACACCTTCGCTTTTTTATTTTTTAGCGTTACCCTCGACCTTCGTCGTTCTCAGTTTTTTAGACCTTCGAATTTTTACCTTGCCAGGACATCACATATATGTCATCTAGTTACCACGTTGCCACCATGTATCACTCAGATTACCTCGTCTTTTTACCTTCGTATTTTTCGTTTTTTATCCTCTCATTTTTCCAACCCTAAATTGTTCTTCTTGCTAGTGTTTTTCACTGTTTTTCACCGTTTTTGTCGCCACCTTCGCTGTTTTCGACCTGGTATTTGCCCCCTAGTTTTCGCCACCTTCGAATTTTTTGCTTTTTAACATAACCCTAGACCTTCGCCTTTTTCGCTTTTTTACCTTACCCTAAACATTCGCATTCTTCGCTTTTTAGCTTAACCCTAAATTTTTGTATTTTTATTTTTTTACCTTAACCCTAAATCTTCGTTTTTCGTACAAAAATAGTACCCTATTGTATTCACACATGTGGATCCAAAAATAGCATAAAATAGGCATTCTACACAAAGTTGCAAGATATCACCAATATAGTGCACTAATGGATAGTAGAACCTTGAAGAGAACCATGGTTAAGCATGAATGAGATAAGAGAGAGAGAGAGAGAGAGAGAGAGAGAGAGAGAGAGAGAGAGAGAGAGAGAGAGAGAGAGAGAGAGAGAGAGAGAGAGAGAGAGAGAGAGAGAGAGAGAGAGAGAGAGAGAGAGAGAATGTCTTCTCTTCCCATGAGTTACATTCTTTTATAGCAGGTCCAAACCTAGCTTTGAACTTTGGTTTCCCTCTATAATGAGAACGTAGCATTAATGAGGACTAGATTCTAATTCAAACTTGAATCTCTAAAACTCATGTTCTATAGTTTTCCACACTTTCCAAAAGTGTTTGTTCAAATGCTTTTAGACTAATATAACTTTTAAAAGTCAAACTCTAAGTCTAATATGAACATTGGCCTCAATTGCCAAATATACAAATATGACCAAAATAGTAAAACTAGTTGAAACATAGGACGTGGAACTTGGTTACCTAATGGTAAGATGCCTATCACTTGCAAATGGATTTATAAGATCAAATATGGAGCAGATGGGCAACTCAACAAGTACCGGCTGGTTCAAGAGGATTTGAGCAGCAGGAAGATATTGATTTTGAAAAAACCTTCACACCCGTAGTTAAGATGGTAGCTATATGTTCTATCTTTCTATGGTTGGAAGATCTAGTAAATGGATGTTAAATCTGCTTTTCTTAATGGAGTGCTGGATGACCTCAAGGATTTGTTGAGCTAGGGAGATTTGCTTTATAAGTTCAATATGCAGGATTGTAAGCCTTTGAGCACACCAATGGATGTCAACACGAAGCTTATTGCATATGATGAATCTGAGAAAGTGGATGTTTACTTGTATAGGCAGCTGGTGGGTAGTTTGATCTATTTGACACACACACGATCTGATATTTTTTATGTTGTTGGTGTTGTTAGTCAATTTATGCAAGATCCTAGTCAAGCACACTGGAAGTTTGCTAAATGTATTCTTGGGTACATTCGAGGGACATTGAATTTTGGTTTGAATTATGATCAACTTGAAGTGCCAATGTTGGTAGGTTACACAAATGCCGTTGGGCAGGTAAAATTGATGACATAAATCTACCAGTGGTCATACATTCAGTTATGGTACAACTGCAGTTTCATGGAGTAGCAAAAACAACCTACAGTAGCCTTATCTTTGATGAAAGCTTAATATCGTGCACTCAACAATGTTACACAAGAAGCGGTATGGTTATGAAGATTATCATAGTAGATCTATATTCATTAGCTAATTCATGTTTTAGAATAGCTATTCTAATAAAATGTGTGTGCCCTAATAGAGTTTTTTCTATTTAATTTCCAATGTTGATTACTCTTGGAGTCTTATTACACTTAATAGCTCATGTTTAAAGTACACTACTTGGGTTCCCTATTTGATGGCCATGGATAGCTCTTTCACTTTTCATTAATTTGATAGTGATTTATTTTGTTTTTTTTGCTCATCATTGACACAATCTTGAATTGTTGTATATATTCAATCATATAATCAATGTTTATATGCAAGAACAAGGATGTATAGTTTTGACATTCATAAATGTAAATAGCCAATACCATTAAGCATTTGATTTGTATGCTTGATAACATGACATTCACCTAATGCAATAAGCATATGCATGCCCATTATGGCCATCAATAATTCAAAACTATGTGTGGCTCTCTTATTCATAGTTTTCTTTAGACAAAGACAAACATCATACATACAATCAACATTCTAAAACTTTTGAATATTACAATTGCAACCAATATGTAAAAGAAAACTAGGTCTAAAAAGCAACTTCATAAAAATAGTTGGTCGAAGCCCATAGACATAATTGCTAGCAAACTTGGTAAGTGTGCTCACTTGCTATATCGATCTTGGAACCATATGCAATTGCTTCATAGCTTAGTAAATAGGTGCCAATGAAATCCTAGATGATCAAGCTAGAAAGTGTATTCTGATAATAGACTAATCAAACTTTGAAGTGTTTCAACTTGTTGTAGTCTTCATTGTAATCCTGAATCTCTTCATAGCTAAGTAAAAACGTGTTACCAAAAATGATGTAAGGGTGTGATTTTTTACATTGAGTGAAAGAGTTACTAAGTGAAGGTAGAAAGGGTGGTTATATGAAAGTTTTGATAATACACTAACCAAAAATCATAATTTTGCAATTTGTTGCAGTACCTTCGTACTACATAGGCCTGCACATAATCAATTATCTATAGATGTACATAGATTGTACTTTGCAGTTTTTTTAAAACTTAGTAATAGGTGCTACTAAAAATCATCTTGATCGACCCATGAGAAGCATATGATATTTTCACGTAGCCAGAATGTCACCCTTCTTGTCATCTCAAACTTGTCTGAAATATAAGAAAAAAAAATACATTTTCACATAGAATTTCATTTTTTATAAACCAAATTTGTGTGAATTAAATTCATACATCGCCTAGATATGTGCACAAAAACACAATAATGTGTCATATTGTCTCATTTATTCAAAAGGACACATACACCAAATAAACTTTCTAAGAATATATATATTTTTCAACATTATAGGAGCATTTTTTTTATTACCAAACGTTAAAGAGACCTATAAATTGGATTTTTCCTTTAATTAGTCATGTGTTTACTTAAGGATGACAGGTGTGTGTGTGAGCTCCATGAGCAATTATTGGAGTTTATAGGAAGGATGAAGTCTTGCTTCAAAAGGTCAACTTATTTGAGGACCAGTGCTTGATGTTCAAGGCCAATAAAGTCCACCTTGGAAAAGACTTTATTCTTTGTTTTTGACTATGTGAAAGTGTCATGTAAAATTGGTGCACACATAAGAGCACTTTAAGCATTATGTGCACAATTGTCTTTATGTTGGGATGCCATAAATTTATGTGTGCAAAGCCCTCAATCTTTGAGAACCATGAGCTTTTTATCATAAAGGGAAAACCTTTATAGATTTCGGCATATAATATCCTAAACAACGCATTACAAAAATTTGTCCTAGATTGACATTTTTGTAGATGAGATACTTTCTAGCTTCTTAACTCAAGAATGTGATATTTGATCATGACAAGATCCTAGAACGTGCCCAACATTTGATTTTTTTAATTTGCATTGCCTTCTTCACTCTTGTATGTCGTCATGTCATTATAATGAGGCATAACACTTTGTCTTATTATATTGTCTTCATAGCACTTTTGCTTTTATGTATGTGCTTGCATATGATAAGTAAAAGTGGCCCGCTTTTCTAGAACATGGCATGTGGCAGGTCACCATGTTCGACAGCTATGTAGTGACTCATGATATGGATTTTATTCTAAATTTTATGTTGTGTGTCATATCACAATGTCATACATGTAGTAATGAACTTTTTCACTATGTTGCCATGTTTGAACCAAGTAATGACTCTTAAATTTTTTCATGCCATGTGTCAAATTACATTGTGTCCATTTGGCAATGAACTTTTGCATGGTATTTTGAGTTATTCAATTTTCTTTTAATAGCCTAGCCATTGGAGTGGCTTTAACTTAATAAAAGATAGTTCCAATTTTTACTATGATGTAAAAAAGGAAAGTAGATGAAATCTGCACACTTTGAAGATGTGTGTGTGTGTGAATGTGAAGACTTTTTAATAACAACTCACAATTACATACACTAACTATGTATGATCAAGGTTGATTCGAATAGATTTAGCAATCTATTACAAAGCATCATCATTCATTATATGTTCTCCATGTTATACACCTTCAAAGTCTAACTTGGTAGTCAAGCAATTAAATAGATGACTCGGGAAATCAGACATCCCCTCTCATCCTCTACCCACAATCTATGATCGATGCACAATTGTACTTGTATAAGAAATCAATTACTTGTTTGCAGCCTAGCTTGGACTCGACAGTTTTATGTACCGAATCACACTTTCATTGTCGTGAATACCAATGATCACTTACTTAAGAATAAAAAGATTCTACTGCATGAACATTACTTCATCAATACAATCCCAGAAATGAGAAGCATAAAGAGAGTAAACCATTCACAACAATAGACTGAGAATAGATCACTCAATAACCTTACTCCACTTCATTTCAAGTAAAAATGAAAGTACAATGGCTCTTCATAGCCTCACGACTGTTCTCTACATGGTATAACCACTTTAACTTCCATAACCACCTCCCCAAGGATCGAAATACTATTTTGATACCAGGTCAATTTTCCAACATCAATCTTGGATCGATATGGACTTGTCATCTATTCTACTTTCTTATCAACAACTACCTAGAAAGTAAAAGCTATTCTTAACAAAAGGTTATCAATACACAAAAGTTAAAACTAATATTATAAAAATGATCATGTATGGTCACTACATGTCCTTGCCCTCGCTTCCATTGGGACCCTCCGATGATAAGCTACTATAATGTCATCCCATATACAAATTGAAGTTGGCCTCCGAATCTTTGGGTTCCTCCAATGCTCACAACAGCGCTGATGTAGTCGGTACAAAAATTCACACTCAGAGTTACAATAAGAACTACAATCTTAATTGTCACATTTATCATTAATTATAAGCTCTGAATGCATTCCTGCTCTCCTATGTCCTAGAGGTTTCAACTTGTGTCTGAGTAGATCTTAGATCCTATGGCAAAAACACGCTACTACATGCATTCAATCACTTCCAACTCTCACTCACACGTGTGGGAAGTATTCAAAAAATAATCTAAGTAAAAACAAGCTGCTCTCCTCGGATAGAGAGAGAAAAAGCATCATGAGCTCTCGGGTAGAGAGAGAAAGCTAGAAATCCAATAACTCACAAAATCCATAAAATCACCAAATCAACTAGCTTCAAAATGAGGAGTACAATGATACTAGTAGATCCACGAGCTACCACTATGCTTAGCTATGATTGGACCATACTTTGTCACCTCTTGATCCTATTGGACCATTGATCCATGCACCTTTTAATTCTATTGGACTATATTCAAGCACACCTCAATTTCCTATTGGAGCTCACAAGGTTCCACCTCTAAATCCTATTGGACCTCTTGGAATTCATCAAACAAAAGCTTTACACTTGTCTACACTCTAATTGGCACGTGTTTAGCCTATTTTGGCTCAATAGTGGCATTACAAGTGGAAATCATAATTTGCCATCTATGCCAAATTTATTCCTATCAACATCCTACACCTAGATGCTTGATGTAAAAAACATAAGACCCCTACATCTAACATAGACAATCTTTTTCAATTCTTCATAGAATTCTGATATACCCGTTTGGTCAAAAAAAATGTTACTTAGGTCACTTCTTTCAAAGAAAATGCCCAAGTTGACCCTTCCCCCCCGGCTTGATAGGTTGCTCTGCAGCTCGTTGAGGACCTGGAGAGAAGTCTCCTGCTGTGGTGTGAAGGTAAAAAACAAGCAAGCATACACACAAACACGAAAGCAAAAAAACGAAAGGAAAAGGAAGCTAGGTAGAAAAATCTTAAAAAGTGGCAACGGTGCCAATGTTGGAAGTAAATCTTGTTTATGCGATGGCTAGATCTACTCACGATGTGGTGTAGTATAGAGAGGATCGTCCACTTTTAAAAAACCCACCAAAAGCTTCAAACGGGAATAGATAACAAGGATGGAAGCACTAAGGCTTACCCAACTAGTGCCCGGAAGTGAAATGAAACTAACTAAATCAAACAGACAATAAATCCTTACTAAGGCTTACCCAACTAGCAAGGTTACTAAACTAGAACCTAAATTAACACCCAAAAGGGAATGGGAATAAATTGCAGCTAGGCTAATAATTAACAAATAAATCATGCCACAATTAAACCAATGAGAAGGAGGCAAGAGGAGGCCCGAGCACCTTTCCTCAAGCTATGCACCTTCCCAAAGGGAACACAAATGAAATAGAATGATAATATCAAAATAGAGAGGCATAATAAGCTTAATCTCAAAAGTGTTGTGTACATGGCAAATACCTCTCCTTTTATAGCAAGGAGGGTCTTCCATAAGTATTCACTAACTTATGGGATTAATTTAAAACTAGCAATTCTAGAACTCCCAACTTAGGACTTAGAACTCTAAAAGTTTCTAACTTTGAAATTTAAGATAACTTGAGACAAGTATTTCTAGGCTTAAGTTTCTTAAGTCTAAGTTCTAATCCTAAGTTAAAGTTATTTTATTTTTTTAAGCTTCTACCCATGGACTTACAAAACACATGCCATAGTAGAAGTTTATTGGCAAATAATCATACGAGAGCTTACAAAACACATGCCACAGAGTTTTATTTCTTTCTTTTTTTTAATATTTTTTCTGTGTTTGCACAGTTGCTAACAGGTGCAACAAAGCTTGCTTGGACTGGTGCATAAACTAGAGCTCTTGCTCCTCTTTTTCTCATATCAACACTTTGATGTTGTAGCAATTTGATAGCTTGCACCATATCATACAAATCATTGGGCTTGAGGAAGATAGTGCATGAATTTTCTGCATTGTTGGCTCCATAATTGTGATGACAAGGAAGTGTAAAAATCTGGAAGAACATCACAAAATTTTGAGCTAAAGTGGCTCCAAAATCTACAACTTTGTAAACATAGTTCAAGAGGCTTAACAGGCTCCTTAAAAATTCAACTTAGAAAAGAGCATAATGAGGAACAATTATTACATCAATACATAAGTCTTCCTTTAGGAAAGGACGAGGCAACGCCGCATGAAAATCAATTTTCACTCTTCCTTGCAAACTCCAACTTCCATCTTTTTTTCTTGAAGCTTTCAAAATTAAGTTTGCAATTATCACGTTTGAAAAGAACTTAAGCAAGGTTTGCAATGATTTATAAACTTTTTGAACCAAAGCAAGGAGTGCAATAGTGAAGTTTGCAAGCTTTTAGTCTTAAAATTATTGTTATTAAACTAACACTTGCAAACTCAATCTTTTGTAAAAACTAATAAGACTTTAAATCTTAATTTTTTAAAATTAACTTTTTAAAAAAATTGAGTATTTTTTCTATACCCTAGTTTTGCTTCTGCAAGGTAGTACTTGAAGAATTTATTCTTCTTTGTTTGTTAAGAGCATGTTGAATTTGGCAATTGGTCTTGATTGAATATTTCGTTTAAGGCTAAAAGTGTCATTTTTTTGTGAATTGCACAAAACTGATAGTATGTAGTTTTTGAAAGATGAGAAAAGTTTTATTTGCATTTTTAGCGCGTTGCACATGCTTTGGTTTTGCTCATGCGTACTTTGTGCCAGCATTGAATTGACTTTGTTTCACCTTATAAACTTAGCATGAGGTTGTGTTCCCTCAATGTCTAGTATGCTTATTTTAACCTTGCAATTGATTTGCTTCCCACACTTTTAAGCACACCATTGAGTGCTCTATGTAGCTCAGTGCCTTTAGTATGTTTGCATCATTTTGCCTTTATCATTCAAAGAGCTTGTTCAAGAAAGCAACCAAGAAAGATATAGCTTATGGCTCTTTTTGTTGCTCAAGTTTTTATTGCTTCCAACTTTTGGACTATAGTTGATATTGTTTACCAAGAGGTAAGAGTGAACCATATGAAATGTAGTTCGTCTTTTCTTGTTTGTCCTTTGGATTTTTTTGAATGGTCTTGTTTGTGTCATGGATAACAGTCAAGTTTTTTACTTGATGTAGATGCTTGGAAGTCCTAACCAACTCACCACTTTTCAAAGGACCAAAGTTGAATGTATTTGGAAAAGAGCTTTTAAACTATTGCATTCCTTTGTTTGACTCTTTTCTTTTTATTGTGTGAGCATTAGAATAGAAGGGAAAATCTCACAATTTGAGAACCTGCAATGGCACATAAAGCAAAGTTGGTTCATCCTCAAGTTGCTTATTCGAACCAAGCAAACTCCTCTCTTACTTCTAATGTTGATACTTAAAAATCCATCACCATGATGCTTTTTATTACATATGTTTTCATGTCGTGTTTTTCTCATGTTTCCAATGACTTGTTCATTATCGTTTGGAATTTACAGTTTTAAGATTTTCTTTGGTCCCCACGGTTTTGGCCAATGAATGAACTTGTATAATCATGGTTTGAAATTGGTTTTTCCACATGAGGAGCTGGTTTTGCAATTTTATCAAAAAGGACATACATCATTCACTCTCCTACAAACTTCTTGTTATTAATAGTCTTCTCTTGAAAGTATTGTTGAAATCTTCGAGGACCACATTTTAAAATAATTAGCCTTTTCTTTTGTAATAATTGATTTAGATAAGATTGGGGATTTTGGCAATGTAGTATGAAAAACTAGCAAAATCTAGCTTGGCTATTTTGTATTTCCTTGTTTATGAGTAAATCTCACATGTGTGGAGCATGTTCCCACATGTGCAAAAGAGCCAAAAATAGCTTAGTCATGTGGAGTTAGGGGTACATAAAGTTTAGAGACATCTATCCAAGTGTAAGTAGGTGATTTGGCCATTTTTGGCATTAGAGGCAAAATAGGCAAGTATACATGACAAGTTGTGATTAGGCCTAAAGTAGGTTGTGATGTAGCTTGAGTCAAGTTAGGCCTATGACATTTGTCAACTAGAGATTTGGTGTGTGACATGATTCTATGTGTTGGCATGAGAGTCAGGGTCCAATCAAAAGAGAGATATTCATCAATTCGGCCCAATCAAGTTTGAGGGCTCATATGTCACTCAACCAATTAGGAGGTAAAGAAGGGGTCCAATCATATTTCACTTCCTTTCATGTTAGATTACTACTTATATGTGCCTTACACTCATTGTATGTAAGTTTTTGGAGTTATGAGATTTCTACACTATCTTGAGTTAAATTGGGTTTCTCTCTCTACTTGAAATTTCTTGATTGGATTTTCTCTCTACTCGAGAGGAGGGCAATTTCATACTTAATTTGTTGTAGTACAAGTCTTCACACGTGTGAAAGTACTTGTATGATTGATTTATGCATGTAGTAATGTGCTCTTGCCGTAGATTTATGGAATAGATCTTGGTATCGACCTATCGTGCTCATAGAGAGTTTCTTGTTGCTCTAATTCTAGAGGAGGCATCTCAGTATTGTGTATAGGATTTGCCGAAAACAAGTTGGTAGTTTCATGGGACTCCTCCTGTGGTACTCGTCTGCAATATTGTTAGAAGATCCTAAGCTCTCATCATCGTTGATGGATGGATGTGGGCTTGTGTCTCCATCATCTATGGACATTCGGTCAATATCAAGCGATGCACTTAGCTGGTCAAAAGATAGTTCACTCCCACCATTTGTCGACAGATCACTAGTCACGCTAGTCACACTAGTGGATTGGTCTATCCCATCAAGGAGGGGATCATATATGTTATGGCTCAAGGTGATAGTCCACATCTCTCCACTCCCAAGATGATCTGGCCTTCCAATTTCATGGCCCATGAGTGCATGGTTTCCATTGCAATTCTTTCTACGTGTAGGGGTTGGTATATGTGGCCTTCTGGTTACTGCACTATCCTCTACAGTGTCGAACAACCAGGATTTGAACCTTCTGTAGGTGGAATTTGTTATACTAGGTGTTGGGTACATAGTTTCTACAACTATGTATCCAAAATACTCATATAGCAGGTCCTCATCCATGGCTCTTCCTATGTGATACTCACCGGTGGCATATTTTGAGTGATAAGTCTAATATCACGTTCGAGTGATAAGTGTTAGACAAACAACACACACTACTCATTATGAAGCTACTCTCATCAAATACACCCAACCCAAAAACTCAAACTCTCACAAGAAAATGACTAACCTCCAAGTTCACTAAACATCATAGCAAACCCTAACATAGGCAACAATATCCACAATGACTAACACCAAAATGGGACTAACTTCCAAGCATTCTCAAGCAAGCAAGCACTTTGAGACTACAACAATGCAAGACTAACATTCCTCTCATGAATAAGCCATTCACAAAGTACTCAACTCCCAAATTATTGACTCTTGATTCTAATAGCAAAATCCCAATGGATCCCCTTCACAATGCAAAATTGCCATTCTTCATGCCCATCATGCCCCACCTTGCCATTTGTCCACCCTCCATTGGAAAGTACACCTACTAGCTTCCATGAAAGAGTGAGAGAGTGGTGCATTCAAAGCCCTTTTTCAAAACTAGCAAAGATGCCATTTTTGTCAAAAGCTAGGGAGGCCATTCAAAGCCTTCTCCTTTGTACACCCTAAAATCCCCAAATGTCAATGGCTAGTGGGTATACCTCCCAAGTTTTTAGCCTCCAAGGTCTTTCGACATTTATTATCCAAATTTGGGTGAGGCCCTTTGTCAACCCCTATTTTTAGTGGTGGCCTTCATTTTTTTGGAGGTATGCTTGTTCTTGGCCCTTCTTCAAATTTTCAAGGGCACCTACTGGCCATTTTGTTGGGTTTCTGGTCTGTTGGGTAGGCGACTTGGCATGCACATTCCGTTATTTGCCCGTAACTTGCTCAAACTTCGTCGTTAGGGTTTCTACGATTTCTCACTACTAATTCCATATTTTTCGATCCCGTTTTTGCACGGAAGTTTTCTTTCTTGATTTTTTCTTTGAACGGACTTTTACCAACATTCATAACTAGGGCTCCCACGACAAAACGGTTTTCCTGAAAGATACACTGAGTAATCATATGTTAGTAAAAAATGGACTCAGTACATGTGGTGAGATTTTAGCACGGTCATGCCGGCTATTTTTTTACAACTGGCCATTTATTTTTAAAAATCGTAAAATATTTTATCGGCCATTTCTAAGGTTGCGAAATTTTCTCTCTTGGGCGGGGTTGGGACCCAATTCTAGATGGACTGCACGACCATGCAAAAATTGACAATACAAAAATATTTTTTGATGATTCTTAAGACCGTTACAAAAGTCTATTTCTTACTATTTAATACCGTGTCCAGCCACTTTAAGGGTGGGCTGGGACCCCCACTTGAGGCAACTTTATGCCAATTTTTTACTAATAGCCAGGTTTTACATGCCAATTTTTTATAGTTTAGCAAAAATAGACTTCAACATTAGCCCAATTTTCCGTGCGGAAAATATCGGCTAACATATTTGGACTTAATTGTATCAATTGAATTACAATATTATGAATTACCCCAAGAAGATCATGCTTGAGGAGGTTCCAATGGGCAAGCAAGAAGTGGGGGTTCAATTCATCTAGGCCCAATTTTATTTTTATTATTATTAATTTTATGAAGAGACTTGAAGGATGTTGTTTGTTTCTATAAAATGGGTGCCCAACAAATGTTTCTAATTTTTGGAGAGGATGGTGCAAAAGGCATCTATGAGATGAGCTATGTTTTCAACCTATAATTTTTTTGAAATATCAAGTAGCTATGTCTACCATGAGAGGAGGGCGATGATATAATGTGCCCTTGATTTCTAGTTTGTTGTATGTCTTTTTTGTTGTTGTTGAGCTTTTAATCTTTTAAAAAAGCTAATACAAGGGTAGTTGGCACCTTTGAGCCAAGTAATGTGGGTGTGTATAACCTAAAAGGGTTCAAACTTACTGAAGACTATGTACGTTTACATAACGTGAGTGCGCTCCGTGCCCATAGCGTCAAGGATTTGAGTTCGAGTTCGAACTGCAATATCGAGGGAGCGTAAAGCCCACACCAAAGAAGCTTTATCACACAAAGGAAAGGGTTCGGCCTGGATATTGGAAGGTTTGACGGAGTCTCCTCCAAGATGTGACTTTGACCGTGTCCAAGACTTTGAGTTTGTCAATAAGTAGAGCAGCAATAGGGGTCATTTATTGAGGTTCTAATATGAATGATCTTATTGAGGACAAAATTGGATGTGGAAGCTTTCTTGGTCTCCTATCCTTACCATGTCCCTTGAGAAAAGTCTTTAGCTTCGGAGACTTGAGGTCTAGATTATCGATGTTTTGTATAATTTGAGTGTTTGCTTCTCTAATTCTATTCTCTAAAGACATTATTCGTCATGTAGATGGTTGATTTCTACTCTTTTCTAGGTGGGAGAGAATCGTTTGGCCTAGACTTGGGGGTGATTCGAAAGGGGAAGCTGGAGAAGGATGTCAGAGTTGATTATTTGGATCTATTATACATGGTTGGAGAGAAGTAGAAACTATCTAGTCTAGCAAGCATAAGTTGCCTCATTTCTTGCCATTGTTTTTGTATGAATTATAGATATTTGTGAAGTCTATAAGGTAAAAAATGCATTATATAAAGCTAAGTATAAGAGGTAATGAAAGATCCTTCAAGGATATTGCTCTATATAGAAAGCTATTGGGATCTCTTATTTGGCTAACTATCACAAAACTTGATCCTAGCTATTGTGTTGGTAGATTAAGTCAATCTATGCAAGATCCTAGTGTAGCTCATTGGAAGATAGGAAAATGTTAAATGACATGTTGCAACTTGATTGTCTAGTTTAAATCATTTTTGTGTCATTGGTCCATTTTCTTTATACATCTTGGGATCTAGAGATTTGGCAATTTGTATGGTGGATCTACACCTAACCTTTATGGATTTTCAGATTCAGACTTTGTAGGTGATCGGATGGATAGTAAGTCCATAAGTGCATATGCCATATGCCAAGTTGGAGATGGAGTTATCTCATGGCTCTCAAAGAAACAATCAATAATTTCACTATTGTCCATCAAGGTTGAGTACAAGGCATTGACAACATGTACCAAAGAGATGCTTTGGATCAAAATGATGCTATTGGATCTTCACTTGCTAGATTCTAAGAACACCCCAATCATCTTTCAGCCCAAAGTTTGGCAAACAACTAGGTCTTTCATGCAAGGAGCAAGCACATTGACATTGCTCATCATTTTGTAAGAGATCAAGTGTTGGCCAAGGAGGTGGAGCTGCAACATGTTTCTTCCAAAAATTGTGTGGTTCATATCTTTTCCAAACCTTTGGAAAAGGATCTATTCGTTAGACATAGATTAGATGTTGGCATATGTTTTAAATCTATGTTGAACATAGAAAGTATAGGTGACAAGGGAGTGTGAAAATTTGTCATTTAGTACTGTCTATTTGGTCATCTTAGACCTAATTAAAGCCGAACTTGTAAAAAGACTTGATATGGTTTATTCAATTGTGTGACACCTAATTAGATACTATTTTTTAATTTGGTCCAAGTTCATTTGGTCATTTGTACATGCAAATAATTCATTTTTAATGTACATTGGCAATTTTGACCAATATAACTAGTTTTGACAAAGTAGTGACTATATTAGAAAAAAATAAATCTAGAGAGAGGAGAGAGTCATCAATTATAGATATAAATAACAAGCCCTATGTTGAAAATGTAGAATCATTTTCCATTTCCATTTGTGAAAGATTTTGGAGCTATAGTGTCATCTCATCTTTGGTTCTCTTCTACATGTGTGTAGAAATTGTGTTTAATGATTGATGTGCATTTTGGTGATTCATTAAATGTATTTTGCTTTAGTACATACAAACAGTTGTTTAGGATCAAATTGAATATGTTTTGACTTTTCCTTTGATTCTATTTCCATTTGGTATGTGCTTTTGACCAAATTAGTGATGGACTGTCTAATATAGAAGGAAGTCGTTGTTGGTACATTCATTTTTGGCCTACATCTAGTATCATCATTTTTTGATTTTTTCACAGAGTCCATGTGAGAGTTGAGTACGATGGATAGGGAGGCTTGATCAAACCAATTGGTGTCGACAACTTCGGTGCACAGAGGTGAGTCAGTGGGTGGGGCTCTATAGATGGCGCTTATAAAGTGTTCGTCACTTGATGTTGTGAGATCACCTTATGAAGTTTGGCTTAGTGGAATTATAATGATGAATATCAGAGCCATCAATTTTTGTGTACAAGGTGCACATGTTCCTATCTCTTTAATCATGGCAAAATTTTTACCTCTTAAAAGTGGTTGGTGAAATTGGATCATTATGCTTGAATTTCATAGCTAGCTTTTGCTTTGAAAAAAAATCCGTTTTTCACAGTTTCTAGTTCAGAATTGGTCTTTGTCACTTCTTGGTAAATCTCGTAGGCTGCTAAATTTTTTTTTTTTTAAATCCTATAAACTTTTTGTAGACTGATGTATAATTTGGTTTATTACAAATGTATCTACACCATAAGAACTTGACCTAAACCCA
Source organism: Diphasiastrum complanatum (assembly GCA_029204225.1). Taxonomy (NCBI): domain Eukaryota; kingdom Viridiplantae; phylum Streptophyta; class Lycopodiopsida; order Lycopodiales; family Lycopodiaceae; genus Diphasiastrum; species Diphasiastrum complanatum. The sequence goes on from MU831608.1 coordinate 68,509, forward strand.
CTTCAGCATGCGACAACAGATACATGGTCTTAGTATTTCATTCATGTTCAGGTATCACATGAAGAAGTTTTCTATCGTCCTGCCTACTGTTGGAAGGTAGTAAAGATAATCACTGGCAGGAATCAAACCGACAATAATTTGAAAAAGTGGCAAAATTTTCCATTCCTTCCAATCGGTGAACGTAACAAGCTCCTCCATTGTCAAATCAATGGGAGCCCACAGTTAAAAATAGTACATCACAACCGAAAAGAGAATCTGTCTGCCTCTCCACATACCATATATAGCTTGATTCAGCATCCAGTTACTATTTCAAGTAGATTCATTTATTTAAAAAACTTGAACTTCAAAGGAAACTAGGATCCATGCAAGCCCCTCTGTAAAATACATAATAATTTTCTTTTGGTAGCCATCGTAGTGGATAAGTGTCTTCTGAAAAAGGATTACAAACATACCTAACAAAATGAGAACAGGAACAGATCGAGTATGGCAAAGCTGCATCCTCATAGTGAAGTATAACATGAACATGCACATACACATGCAAGAGGTTGTATTTTGAAATTACACATTATAGAAGACAAAATAGAAGGTGAGTAATTTACTCATGTAAAGAGCCCTGCTTTATAAAAAATATGATGTAGTTCTCTTGAGTCTCTTCCATTTTTTTCTTTGCATCTGTGCAAAAAATTCGACCAATTGGGAATGCCAGAATGAACATTTCTAAGAAAATTCCCAATTTCGCATTGGTCCTGTTCACAACTGTCATTCTCTTGGACATTCCCTGACCTTGAAAGTGGAACACATAGGAGCGTCTCAGATGCCCCATTCCCTAGTCAACATGCTTTCAACAAGGTAGCAAATAGTTCATAAAACCTATCCACGAGCGCAAATCTGCAGTTCGTCTACTAGGTTTTTTCGTTGAATGAATGAACCCCACAAACTTACTTGAATGAGTAAGAGCGCACTACTTACGCACACCTAACTTGAATACAGTCAACGGTTAATATGCTCAATCTATCAAACGAATAAAACCATCAAGGCACACACCTTTTTTGGCTTTTTCAAACATATATTCTTGCAAAAGGATGATAATAGATAGATTAGGAGAACATGGTACATGCACATAACCATGTAAGTTCGTTCACCTGAAATAGTTTGCCAAAGGGAAATCCAATATACTTAAAAATGTAAAGTGCAATTGGCTCAATCACACAACATCTGCAGGAAATCAAAGTGCCAAGATCCTTCTAACATTCAATCTCCATATACAAGAAGAAGAAAAAGAGGAAGAAGAAGAAGAGGGAGAGGGTTAGGCGCCCTCAAGGAGAGAAAAAGTAGTAGCAATGCTTGAAAGGGAATGAATTACAAATGAACAGAGAGTACATATAAATAGGCCTTCCAAGGGCCTAGACTCTTCCAAACTCTAAGTTCTAGAGCCTTCCAAGACCCACTACTAATTATAGGACACCCCCAAAAGTCAAGATAGGGTCCCTTAACATAATTAGACTTTACTTGGACCCATGAATTACTACTGGACCAAAATTGGATCCAACTCAACTAAAACTGACTTAACATGGTCTAAATAATAAACGTAACCCATGGTTACACAAGTCTCGACCTTTTGGGTCAAAGTAACCCATGAGAAACTATCATTATCATTTATTACTTCTAACAACATCATAGCAGGTTTAATAAGCCTCAGTAATACATGACACAGGGAAACCATAGTAGTCAACCTGATTATATGTTTGAAACTCTTTGGAGCAGTGGGTGATGAAACTCACTATAAAGCAAAGACATTGTAAAAGAAACATGACATCTACAGACAGCCCCAAATATCTATTTGTTTAATTCAAACAAATTTGAAGAATGCACAACCATAATGCTCTTTCCATGTTAGTAGTTTGAAAAACTTGTGATTTGAAATAAGAATCGTTAAGTATAAATGCATGTCATTGTTCCGACATTTTTTTCCTCCAGCTCTTCTCATTACAGGTTTCTTGTTACCTGGTCAAAGACAGTCAAGACTCAAGACTTGAACCTTTTAAGAAAACCTTAATGTGTATAAAATAACCATATTGCTATAACATTCACAGCCTGTCTCCCACTCTCACAATGTTTTCAGCTTAACAGTACCTCCTGCTAAATTTGAACAGTCAGTAAAGCACTTGTACACCAGATAAACTCAAAATTACATATTCCAGATCAAGATGCACAGCAATTGGATATTGCAAAATGCATATTCTGTAACAATTATGGAGGACAATCACACTCAAAAGTATCACACTCCAACATAGAGTTTATAAGTTAGCTCAATGCTGTAAACACTATTAATTTCTCTGCTCACTTTGGAATGCAGAAATACTCCATGAACAGCCAATTGGAAATGATTTATTTTGGACAGCTTTTTCAAAAAGAGCATGTTAAATGACATTTTTGACATAAATTGAAATGCTATCAAAGTTTCTTATAGTACACAGACAACTTCAGCAAAGTGCCCAATTATCCAAAATGAAACTCGCTGAGTAGCGTTACATTACAGTCTACACCTGAGGGTCAGAGGCAAGGCATTCCATGCCCCAAAGCACGACAAGAACTAACATAGTTGTACTTCAGAGTCCATATTCACATAATGGCAAAATTCAAACCCCTAAAAGCTGGTTGAATACCTGAAATTAATTGGAGCAAGGTATACAGCAGTAGATGATATACCTAACAAGTAAAGCATCCATCAAACACATGTTTTATAAAATAAGTTACTTCCTAGTGTTTCAGAAAGCTCAAAGAAACCACAACCCCAGCAAAGCTTATTGCATCTGCAAGAATCGCACAGATGCCACTGTTAATAAATCGGCTGAATTCTTCAATGATTGTGAAGATGAACATGTTTGAGAGCTATATGAAAGAAAGGCCATGAGGATCATAATGTCTATGATGAACATGTTTGAGAGCTATATGAAAGAACGGCCATGAGGATCATAATGTCTATCACCTCAGCCTAGCCTCAACTAAAATACATGCTCTCTTGTAATCTCGCACTTTTTAACCCAACTATAGCATCCCACATCAGATACTCTCAGCCTACAAGGATGATTAACTGCATACCTGAGCTTGTAAATAACCCATTCCAGAGCTGTAAAAATTAGTGTGCCCCATCTGTAAATGTATACAGTACTGGAACAAATTAATCACCTCCAGAGTGAATAGACAGCCAAAAATCAGCACAAATTGAACTAACCTTGACAAAAACCAACAATGCCGATGATTGCAATATATGCTAGCAAATTGACTGACCTGAACAGGTGGAGGACCAGATAGAGTGGATCCTTCTTTTCTAGCTGATTGTTCTGCTCCTCCTTTACTTGCAATGGAGCCTTTATCTCCCTGTATCCAACCAATGCACACTGATTCAAATGTTGAGAAACTTGCTTGGTTTCTGCCCAGTATTCATCACGCCATATGTTGCAATCCTCAATGCAAAGGACAGCCTAGCCCTACAATAGATGCAAAAGGAACTATATTGACCCAAAAACCATAGTGGAAGAAGTTACCTCTGTCTGGAATGAATGACGATGACAAGGATGTTAACCCAGCCAACAAAGACACGCATGTCAGAAACTGTTATTGGATTGGGTAGAAATTAAAAAAAAATCAAAATATAACCAAGAAACATGAAGAAGAAAATGAACATGTAACTGCTACCGTGATGAGCAAATCAAAACTAATTAAAAACACAACCATCCAGATATCTAGAAGCCACTTTCTGACTGCAAGTGATACATTTGAGAACCACTTCACTTAGGCATGCATTACTTACAAGCAAAACAATGCACATATAGATGGCAGATGATACAGAGAAAAGAGACAGCTTTGTTGTTTTAAGGGGTACAGAAATATCTTGCAGGATCTTGATGCTCACGATTCTTTTGCAGAGAAACCCCTGCAATTACTCTATACTTACGTCATGCTCTTCAGCCCCTCTATGTGAGACTCTGCTTCTGTGCATTCAACAATATAAAGGGGAGGCTCAATCTCCTTTCTTACAATTCTGAAGCCCTAATTACTTCCAGTTTCTGAACCTTTTGAAGAGAAACCTTGTTATTAGGGTTTACATTTGAACTCTATTGACACTCTACTTTGTCATCCTAAGCGACTTAATGCTTCATTGTTGGCAAAATATGACCGTCAGAGCTGAAAATGTCACATAAAATAAAAGATGCCAAAAGATGATGGTGCAAAACAAAAGAGGTTAAACAACAATGCTGAAAAATAGAAGATGCTAATATAAGATGCCAGATAGTTATTGCCAGACGAAACCAACAAAGATAATGACAATGATTTTCATAATGGTTTCTCAAAGACATCCTTCCCATGGTAGCTGCAAATAGTGTTCCAATGAAGGCTCCAAACTTAAGCATATGGACCAAGAATGCCACAAGAATTCATTGGGGTGAGTGTCATTGCTGAGCATTGCCATGCTACATCTGCAGAAGGATCCCATTGTGTAAGCTTAAGCAAATAGATGAAGGCATCTAAGAATGCCATACAAATGCATCGGCAGGCTCCTCAATAATTTACAATGCATAATGAATCTGAAAAATGATACATGAAACCACCAACTATGTAAGAGTATGCAGAAAACAAACTTTGCTTCAAATAATGCTTCTTGGTTTCCAAGGGGAGGCTCGAACTTGCGACCAAAGAAACTTTGAATGGCACCCTAACCAACAAAGCCAATCCCATTGGTTTGTTGCTTCAAATAATGGCATAACACCATTGGGAATCTTCTTGGATAATCTACAGATCAATAAGCTTTCTTGTAGACATCTCCTGGGCGGCCTTCCAAATTTGGCCCACATATGTAGCATGCTTTGTATTCAGATGTTTTAAAACTCCTCATGATAGCCAGACCAATTACTTGTGAATCCCGCCAATTATTCAACCACTAGACCATACCAGAGTTATAACCCATAGAGCATTAGACATGACTAATTGCCCAACCGTAAACCACAAGTCTATGAACACAGGTGACAAAGCTAGAATCGTCAATCAATCCTCTAAGCAGTAGCCATGTGTCCCATACGACCATAGCACACTGCAAGGGAGAGGTGCCCTGCCTAGTCGAGATGATCACGAAGAGCTCTCCTCAATTCCGGCCCCCATTGATTCAAACATCCCACTGATGCCACTAAACTCTTATATAGCCAAAGCCCATGGCCACATGTCCACAATAACTGCTGTGTCACTGCTCCCATGTGTGCAATATGGGTGAACACTACAGTCATATCCAACTATAATTAATCGTGAGTGCTAACCGCCAGTTAGAACCTGACCTCATCAGCATTCCCTTAACCCAAGATCACACACCACAGTTAGTCAGGGACATAACATACTTGCTTTTGTCCTGAAAACCGAAGTGAAGAAAATTCCTTTCCAGGCTCTCAACACTCTCGCAAAATTAGTCATAGGTGAAAGTCAGTAAGTTTTTGCATGGAACTAGAAGCTTTTTCCCTTCACATAATGGATCACAAATTTTCAACATTGGCCCATCTAACTTTGTGATCTCTAAGCTAGAAGCCAAGATTCATAGTGCCAAGTTACTACATATAAATCAGAAGTTAATGGATTTGTGTCTTGCTGCTCAATATGGTCTTTGCATATCCTACATCTTCTGATGCATTTGCATGAGCAATTGATTTGCCCCTTGGTTCGAGGTAAAAGTTCTTTTATTTTCATTATCCACCATAGCAAAACAAGGCTTGGAGAAAAGACAAACAGCAAAGGGTTGAGGAGTGAAACAAAATAGCACCACAAAGCAAGTAGCAACTAGCTCGAGTAGAACACAGTAGAAATGGGTGTCCACCTTTGGGTATTTTTAAGGTTACCAACTTAATGGGCCTAGGCCCTTGACATTCATGTATTGCTTGCACATGTACCATGCATACAACCATGTGGCCATACGCTCACGCACATGCTATACTTTGACATAAGTGTCACTCGGACCAGACACCTCCACCTCACTACATGATGCTTTTGCTATGTGCAAGGGTGTGAGAGATGCGCTAATGAGACAGCACTCCCATCATCGAGAGCCCCCTGATTTGACTGCCTATCATAACAGAAACCAGCCACGTTGAAGGCCGACAAATTAAGCAATGAGGTGGAGGTGTCCAGTCCCAATGACAAAGGTGTTTGTGGTTCATGTGCCTAAAATCACATGAGAGCTATGATCATACTCTAGAAACAGGCCCTATCTTGTGAATGATCACGATTCACTAATGATGAATAATGATACCTTATTTTGCCAATTTTGGTAAAGTTTTGCTACATTTATCCATCTTCTTGATTTATGGCTAATTTTCTTGATTTATTGTCTTTCCATGCTTATTTCATGTTCGGTATCAGAGCATTAGACTTTCTCCATCAGATTTGGTGATTTACTTTAAGATTTGGTGGAGTTTTCTTCACTAGTTTTTTTTCCACCAGTTCCCTTCTGATATTAATGTGCTTCATAGATATATACATGGTGCAATTGAGAATCTATTGAGTTGAAAAAGCTAACTCACTAGTGCGAACAGATACGACAAAGAGAGAGCCAAAATCAATAGTGAAGTTTTTGCAAATGTTGTGTGATTCGATAGAATGGTTGGCTCTTGTATCAAGCTAATTGAAAAACACTACATAGGTATGTAACAGAGAGATACTATGATCTAAAGATTGATGATCACGGTCTCATATAAAATTATACAAATAACAAGTTGCAAAATTTATATGAGAGTTATCTAGACCATGCCAAGCTAAGGCTAGGTGAATCTAAGAACTCTCCAACATTGGATCTGTCAAATGAGGAGGCCTTAGGCCTATTTATGGTTTGCTAGGAGCTCCAGCTAATTGGGGCTAGGAGGTTGATAAGATTGGCCAATCTTATCTAAATGTCAGGTCAGTACATATAAGATTTAATGTCCTTATAAGAATTTCTTATAGAAGAAGTAAGGACTTCATTTTGATTTGCTTTGCTCCTTAGTGCTAGCCTTCATCATGACCAATTTTCCCTTCATCTTCAGAGAAGTGCTAGAAACTCTGGTCGTTGGTTGTTATACAAATGTATGTAAGCTAATGTGTTTGTGCATAGACAACATCGATGTATATCCTTATTGGCCTTATCTTATTGCTAATAGAGCCCCATGAGCCTAATCGCATGGTCTGATAAAAATAGAGTGCCAGTGACCCAATGCTCAATGTAGGGACTATAGATTGCCTATAACTCCAGTCTATCATAGAAATGAAGCTAGAAAAATCAATTTATACCCATGTCTGAACTAGAGGAGGTGAAGAGGCAAAGTGAAAGATTGTCGAAGTGCTTAGTACTTATAGATGTTGCTATCTTCAATGCCTAGTTTCTTTTGTAAGGCTAAGAGTCTTTTGAGCTAGGGAAAAAATATACAATGCTTTTGGAACTAGAGAAAGGTGACTCTGAGCCAAGGATAAAATGCAATAAGCCAAGCAAATTAGTAGGAGATGAGATGAGTTTGTTAAATCTATGTGTAGGTAATTGAAAATGAGAGGTCAGTAGTGGCATCCCATGGCTATTGAAGAGTTGATTGCATCTAGCATCATGTGGTTCAATCTAGGGGTTATTGCAGATAGTTAAAACCCACAAAAGTTGTATCTATGCAGACTGCCAGTGAAGCAAATTAGAATCACTATGCAGTTTGGCTTCTTCTAAGTATTGTGCTTGGGGTATCGAAACAAATTCTGATGCAACATAGACTGAATTGCGCACCCCACAATCACAAACATTCCATATACCAACATTCTACTATGAGTAATACATGAGGCTACCAAATTCAACCTAACGTCATTTTTTATACGAAAGAAAGGAATCATAGTAATTCTACGACAATTACTTTCCTTCTCAATGGGCTTACAAGGTATTTGCTCCAAAGTGAAGGATTTATCGACTTTATACTACACTCTTTGAGATGATTAATTAAGGCTCTTTTTATTTCAGTAAGTAATGTTTGATAGAGCTCGGGCTAACTCCACATGCTTGTGCAATTACTTTTGAAAATATTTGTATAGAACCCATAAGAAGATCAAGGCAGATTGAGAGTCCAAATAGTGGCATGACCTCATTTGTCAATATAATTCCACTCTCGTAGTGTACAAAGAAATTCGAAATAGATATTGGCTTATAAAAAGTTAATCAAGAAAGTATATGAGGCCACAACTCATAAAAAGTGAAAAGGTGTGCGCATGAAGAAAATCCACTATAAAGGAAATCGACTTCACCATCCGGCAGTTGATAAAGCGAAGATACCTTTCCAAATTGTCCACAACAACAAAATCCTTAGGGAAAACCTCAGGTATCCGGGCCAAGCGGTTGATAGCCCAAGTTGTTAGAATCAATAGATTGCAGTTGATTAAAAAACTAATTCATGTTGCTTGTTACTCGGATGGTGTTTGGCTTTACTTAATGTATCAAGTATATGGGTAGAATCGATCGGTCGACATGTCGATTTTTGGGAAAAGCAATTTGGACTTTTCCGATTGCATTAAACTTCTCATGTGCCATTTTCTTGCGAAAGGATGATAACCTTAACTAGAAACTTATCTTGGCAAAATACGAACCAAAAATTAATAAGAAAATAATAATTCTGTATTTCTATGAATTTATTTGCTCAAAATATTCGTTTATTAATGTTTAAAGCAATGACAAATTGTAAGAATCTATCCGCCAAAAAATTGTTTTGCTTTAGTCCCATTAATTGCCTTTAAAGATTTGAAGCTCTGATACCACTTTCAAGACCTCCTCCAAGGATCAAAACTAGGATGCCAAACAAGAGAACCAAAGGGGACGAACAGTCGCTCAAACCTACCCAACCAATCTAGATCAATCAGACCTAGCCCCCAAGCTATGGACCAACAAAGACTCCATAGGAAGAGACGTCACTCCAGCAGCATGTAGCTACCATACACAAGATCAAGCTCCCTCCACGAGAGGCCTATGTGTATACTTATACCCTCTCCCCCTCAAACTAGAAGTGAATTCCGACACTTGACTGGGACACTTCAGCAGCCTATAATTGGGCCACATCATCCACTCCCACTGTGAGTCGCTGTTAGCACCATGCAAATCCACCACCAAGAGTTTAAGGCCTCTAAACCATTAACTATGATTTAAGCACCATGAGGGCCCCTACCCATCTGGCCATGAATAATTTACGGGTCAAGATAGGCCTATTAAACTCCTTACGAGACATCAATATGAGATTAGTCCAATCGTGGGCATGATGTACTCCCCCTCCTTAATAACATGCAAACTCTAATGAGGTCCAGCCATAACGTCAAGACGATGCACCAAAACTTTCAACATAGGGCTATCATGGTCCATGTATCGATCGGCATGGTATAGGCATTCAACTTGCAATCATGGTGCATCTGCAACTTGACATGGTATACCATGAAATATACGCAACAATGGTATGTATAGTAAATCAGTTAGCATTGAATCTAACAATAGAGTTCTTTTCGCATGCCTTGGTTCTCCTACTTTTGTCAATGCCTTCATGGTCCATTAGGTCAACATGGTGTATCAATGTATCTAGCAATGTCTGTCGGAGGAGTATGTTTAGAACATGAACATGCTACACTATTGGCGGATTTTAAGCCATGAGACGTGGTGAGACTAATAGAGTTACGTAGTAGCATGTGACCCACAACGAGTTCATGCGTCTCACAGTGACGAGGGGTACCTCTGGACAATCAATTAGACAAAGATGGTAAACAATCACTACATATGACAAGTATTGCTATAGTTGGGGAAGAGTCATGCCCACAATTTGCTAACCTTGATTTATATACTGTAAGGGGTTTAGAGGACCTTGCTTGACTTGAATTATTTATAATTATTAGGGGTTAAGGCCCACATGGTATTAAATCAAAATTAATGGTTTGGAGGCCTAAAACCCATGATGTGGATTTATATGAAACTATTAGTGACTCAACAATCAGCGGTCAATTAGGCTGTTGATGTGCTCCAGTGAGGTGTCCCAGATCACTCCAGGTTGGGGTAGAGCCTCGGAGGGTATAAGTATACCCATATGCCTATCCAAGAGGAGAGCTTACTTGTGAGTAGGAGCACATGTTGCTAGATTGACATCTCTCCCACATTGTGAGTTATTGTTGGTGGTCCATAGCTACAGGGCTACATCCATTCGATCTAGTTTTGGTTGGGTTGGTTTGATCCACCATCTGTTCTCTTTGTCTTCATTGGAACCAGCATCCTAGTCTTAATGTAATTAGAATCTTGATAGTTCCTCCAATTATGCTATCTCATGCTTTTTAAATACATTGATGGATTTTAAGATCCATAAGAGTGGCTATAATAGATCTAAGAGAGGATTTTTCTAGGATATGGCTGTATGGCAGAGTTTCTAGATACATTATAGGACATTCTAGAGGGACCATTTGATCTCTGGTTTGTGAGACCATGAAGTTGAAGGTCTTCTTGGAGGAAGAACCTATGGTATGGGATGCAGGCAATTTCTAAGGGGAGTTCCGATACTAATTGGATCCTAATGCCATTAATCATTAGTTTTCTATTAAAAAAAGTAGGAGAGTGGTGATAGAAGAATGATTGTTGCATAGATTCGTAGAAGAATCCATTATATGTACAAATGAAGAACCTGCTCTGAAATATAATTGATAGAATATGTGGGATATTGTTAAAATCCTCTAAAGATTGTGAGGATTAGTTCGATCAGAAAATCATTTATGAATATTGATGATGGATGAGTGAATTCAATTTGTTCTTGTACGGATGGGAACTTGCTGATCATAAATCCAGTTAATTTGCATTAAAATTGAAAAGTTCTCTCACAAGAGGGGTTTTATTAGATCTAATTGCATGCTCCTTGTCAGTTTTAATCAATTTGATCCTTGTGTTAGGATCCATAAGAGAATGAAGCAAGAAAAAGAGTTCATTTTTAACGATATATATATTTTTAAAATTATCTATGATAGAGATTTTGGTTTAGTCTTCTAAGGAATAGCGTTCTTTGAGAAATGATAATCTCCTGAGTTAGTCGAGCTACAGAATTCTCAGTTAAGCATGTATATGTACAGATCTCTGAAGATATACCATGTAGTAAATCATTGGGGATGGTGATCTTTTTGGGCATTCGACAATCCTATGGATCCACTGTGTTCAATAACTAAATTTATTCAACACGCATAACATAGGCATATTGATGAGAATTGTCTGAAGACAATTACTCACAAGCTAATAACACATCTCAATGAGAGTTCGACTTATTAAATTAGGGGGGATTTGAAATCAGGTTGAATGTGGTGTTTTAGATATGTGAAGGCCTACACCTATACATTCAAGTTCTCTAAATTACCGACAGCTAATCGAGTCAAAAGTGTACTAGTTAGGTGACCTTGCAGTGTGAATAATGCAATCTGAAAATTATGCAGATGGAGTTGCAAAGGAAGAGCAGGATGACATAACGGCAATTGAGCTTCTCTCTACTACATTGGCTACGCATACCACTTATGGTGGATGGTACATTGACTTTGGTGCTTCAAAGCACATGACTCCTCACAGGGATTGATTCGGTTCTTTTGACAAGTTAAGTGATGGACATGATGTGTCCTCGGGTGAAAATTCTACGCACAAATTCTAAGGAAAGGGGACAATTCTAGTCAAGCTTTCCATTAAGAGAGGTGAAGGTCATTATGAATTTCCTTTATGTACCAGGGCTTGCAAAGAAACTTCTTAATGTTGGTGCTATTACCAAAAAGAATATGGAAGCTGAATTTGATGATTCAGCTTGCCTTGTCAAGGAAAAAGATGACAATATGAAGGTTGTCGCCAAGAGGATTCCTCTATAAATTATACACAACTATCCCAAATCACCATGCTTACAGAGCCAAAGAGGGTGATGTCGATAGGTTGTGGCATGTAAGGTTTGGCCACCTTAGTTACCAAAGCATGCAAGTGCTAAACAATATGGTAGTGGGGCTTCCATCAATCAAGCCAAGCTCATCAGTTTGTGAAGCTTGTGTTATGGGAAAGCAGCACCAACAAAAGTCTCCCAACGGAAGCGCTGACAGGGCAAAGGAGATACCTAAGTTGATCAATTCAAAATTGTGGGGGCCAACCCAAATAAGATCTACAGGAGGGGGCATAATACTTCACGACCTTTGTAGATGATTTTTCTAGAAAGCGTTGGATTTCTATCCTCTCCATCCCTTATCTCATTGCTAATCTAGATCCATTCACTCGCTGTATGTAAACACTTGTAAAGTCACATACTCTGCAGAAATACACTGGTTTTTCTAACAATCTACAGAAATACATTCGATGAGTGTTCTGTTAGCACGGCCGAACTATCGAACTATGCATCATCGTCTATTTGGCAGCCATCATCGAACTATCGAGCAGTCACCATCGACTCTCGATTATTCGGCTACTCAACACTATCACGCCCGGACGGAATTTCTAACGGAATCAAATTCTGTCCGACAGCAACTGCCAACAACACGTAGTGCCTTAATCCCATTTGTGAAAGAAGTGAGATGTCACTTTGAAGTTGCATCTGAGGAGAAAGTTCTTCTCACTCAGAATGTCAGAATGTGATTCTGTTCAAAATCAATAAATCAATTCAAAACTTTGTTAAAACAAATGGCAGCAATAGGTTCAGTGATCGAAGTTTCGAACGCTGTCATGACCTTATTGTCTAGCTTGTCATCCTCTCATGAAAACTGATGATTTCTACTCACTCAGATATGACTTTGTCCAGAGTCATAACAATGATGTGAAACTCAAAGGAATGGAGCATCCTCATCCTCCATCAACGAGTCGCAAGCTCTATTCTACAAGAACAATTCAAAGAAGCAACAGAAGAAGAAGGCTGACAATTCGACAGCAATCAGAAGCAGTCACAAAAGCAAGGTCCGAATCATAATCAACAACCTGCTCAGAACAAAGAAAGAATGTTCTGCAAATACTGCAAAAGGAAGAATCACGAGATCCAGGACTGCCGAATCTTGAAGTTCAACAACAGCAAGAAGAAACAGCTGGATCAACAAGCCAACGCAGCTATCGATTCGAAGCAGAATGCCGAAAATGATGACGAGTAGAATGCCTTCATGGTGAACCATCACCATGTCGAACAAGTTGACGAGTGGTTCCTCGATTCTAGAGCGACACCCACATTCATCAAGAATGGTTTATCGATTATTCAACCTACAGCACCAAGAAATTTGTCGACCTTGGAGACAACAGCTCACACATGATCGAAGGCAAATGTATTGTTAGACTAAATTTTCAGCATGGACTATCGAAGTTCATACCAAACGTATTGTATGTCCCAAATCTGACGACAAATCTATTGTCGGTCAGTCGAATTACTGATTTAGGACATCAGGTAGAGTTCGAAACAGACACATGTAAGATTCTTGATAAATGTAAGAAAGTCCTTGCACTCAGAGAGAGGCAAGGATATATCTATAGGCTTACTCATTGTTACTCTGCGACTAATTGTGCTTTAAGCAGTTCAACATCTATGTATAAAGAATTGATTTGGCATTATAGACTTGGTCACCTTAATCATATTTTGATTGCTAACATGTCTAAGTGTTCTTCAATTCTTGATTTTGACTATCGAACTGTCGACCCTCATGTCTGCCAAAGTTGTATCATAGAAAAGCAGACTAGAAGGCCATTTAAGTCAAATCAAGAACACATATCTAAAGATTTGCTAGACATAGTTCATACTGATATATGTGGCTTCACCCAAACACTATCACTGCTTGGTACAAAGTTCTTTATTGCATTCATCGATGACTAGTCTAAAAGAATTGTTGTATATTTTATGAAGCACAAATCTGAAGCTTTCCAATTTTTCAAAAAGTACAAAGAGCATGCAAAGTTGCAGACATGCAAAAGAATTAAAGCTCTCAGGAGTCACAATGGCAGTGAATACATCTCAAATGCATTTGGCAGAAAGGAAGAACGGGACCTTAGTCAAATCTACCAAATGCATGATCACTCATGCTTCGTTGCCCAAATCATTTTGGCAACATGTTGTGTCAACAATAGCATACGTGCAAAATCGACGTATAACTAAAGGCTTACCTGACAGCAAGACTCTTTATGAAATTTGGACTGGATCCAAACCTTCATTAACGCATTTAAGAGTCTTTGGATGCACTGCCTATACTCATGTCCCAGAGGATACAAGAAAGAAATTAGATGAGCATTCAATCAAAACTATTTTTGTTGGTTATTCTTCTTCAAATGGCATGTATCGACTATACAATATTGCAACTTGTAAAATTTTTGCTAAGAGAGATGTGACTTTCATTGAAGATCACTTTACTAATTTGAAGGGCAAGAACCAGATCCAGTCTATCGACTCTGCCCCAACAAATGATGTATATCAAAATACCATTTCGATTCCTTCAAGTAGTCAGTCTGTACAATCAGATTCAGAGGAAGATAAAGAAGCTGCAAGTCGGGAACAACCGACACAGGCAACACAAAGTCGAATTTTGCAGTCAAAAGCTCCAACCAGATTTGAGCTCAGCTTATTCGATTCACTGATGAGTTTGTTCACTATTCTAACAGGAGCCGACCACAATTGAAGAAGCAATGTCACAAGCTGATTCAGATCTCTGGAATAAAGCCATGGACAAGGAGTTCAACTCGCTGCTAAAGAACAACACTTGGACTGTCACCAAGCTGCCTGCAGACAGAAAAGTGCTATGGAGAGGATCCATTCGATATTCATACACTTCATGGATACACAGATGCGAATTGGGCAGGTGATGTCGACACTAGAAAATCAACTTCTGGATTTGTCTTCCTGTTCAATAATGGTCTAGTATCCTAGAACGGTCGAAAGCAAACCTCCATCACAATGTTGTCGACAGAGTCAAAGTACATTGCAGCCTCTCAAGCCACTAAAGAGTCAATTTGATTGAGGATCTATTGTCTGACATTGGTCTCAAACAAACTGCTCCAACAATCATTCAGTGCAACAATTAGAGTGCTATAGCATTATCGATCAATCCTAGATTTCACTCTAGGTGCAAGCACATCAAGATTAAGTACCACTATCAAGGGCAGGATACTCGACAAGAAGGTAAGTCTGAAGTTTTGTAGAACCTCGTACATGGCGGCTGATATCTTTACAAAAGGGTTAAATTAGGAAGCACACAAGAATTTTTGTGTCATCTTGAAATTGAAAATCAAGGCATTCAAGGATCCCGATTAAGGGGAGGTGTTGGATTTCTATCCTCTCCATCCCTTATCTCATAGCTAATCTAGATCCATTCATTCTCTGTATGTAAACCCTTGTACAGTCGCATACTCTGCAAAAATACACTGGTTTTTCTAACAGTCTGCAGAAATACAAAGGATTCGATGACAGTATTCTATCGACACGGCCGAACTATCAAACTATGCATCATCGTCTATTTGGCAGCCATCATCGACTATTCGCCATCATTGAACTATCGAACAGTCACCATCGAATCTCGATTATTCGGCTACTCAACACTATCACGCCTAGACAGAATCTCTAACTGAATCAGATTTTGCCCGACAACGACTGCCAACAACACGTAGTTCCTTAATCCCATTTGTAAAAGTATAGATTAAGCATTCTTTTAACGACATACATATGCTCCCACATGTTTCATATTTCATATATCATCACATCTATTTCAGTTCATAGTATTTAGACATGTTATTTCTGTTATTGTTTCGGAGGCATTTCATACGCTCCCACTGTTACCACATACTTGACATGTACATTTACTTGTCTTATATGCCTTTTGGCATGGAAAAGACATTAATAAAGCTTTGTTTCTCTCTCTCTCTCTCTCTCTCTCTCTCTCTCTCTCTCTCTCTCTCTCTCTATATATATATATATATATATATATATATATCTCACACACACACACCCTCCCACCCAGATGTGAAGTACTTAAACATGTGACATAAGTTGTGAATTAACTACACAGTAAAGTGAATGATGGATACAAAATGTTGCAAGAAGACAAAATTGATTTAGCAGCACACGTAAGAATGACACAGATAAGTGAGGGATGGAGTCAGAAAATGACCTCTCTAAATTTCAGCAGATAGAGTTTTAAAGGCTCTGCATAATCCTCGAACCCTAAGGTACTCATGGCCCACAACAGATCGTCACCATTGATTGTCTTTCTCTTCTCTCTCTGGCATTTATCGCTTGCTCTGCTTCCAATTAAGGATCACGGCTTCAAAAAAGTGTAAGTAGAGAATATTCTGAACCATGCAAGTAAAGGACCAGATTTGTCTCCAGATTGACAAATAACAGAGTCTACACCATGCAGTAGGGGATTGACCTGTTTTTCTTTAAGAATGGCTAAGAATCAACATAAGTATGTACTTATAATGGCAGAGACGTAACAATTTCATAAACATCTTAACTAGTAGAGAAGACAGCCGTTTATTTGAGGATTTTATGTGGATACTCGCTAGTGATAAAGCTAATAAACTCTGAAACACATTCTTGAACGGTCTCCTTCGCATCCTTAGCAATTTTCGCATTGGCAGGTAAGGCCTTTTTCATGATGCGACTGATGTTTGCAATAGGTAAAAAACGGTCCTGCTCTCTCACGCTACTATTGTCTCGATCTCCGCCTCCATGGTTGGCCCCGTCTTCTGATTCCTGGCTTGCAGGGCTTCCAGCTTCCAACATCATCTACAGATAGATGATTGACTCCTGCACAGCCTCAAGCAACTGTAGAAAAAGCAGCACAACGGGAAACAGATAAAGCAAACTTCAGCCACACAATAAACAGAGCTTTGATCCTGGTTGAGTGAGTGGGGTTGAACACAGGAAATGTAACCCGCTGACAGAATCCAGATTATCGGAATGCTCATTGCTGAGGCCTTTGACCATTTCTCACCAGAGAAGAGATAACAGCTGAAAGAATCTTACTAACAGCATAACCTTTCAGCAGAACAACGAAGAACTCTATCAACCATGTGTTTACAGACATTCTTGGTCCTGACCAGAAGATTAAAGAGGACTGTAAAAGAGGCAGAAACAACGCATAAAAAGATGACAGCTGCAAAATGGAAACAAACAAGCCATATCGACACGGCCGAAAGAAACATGCCAGCAATTGCACAGACTCTGCCAACAAAGGCCACTATCCCAAACTTTACCTCGCAATGAAGCTTAAAAATCAACGAATGAACACAAAAAAAAACATAATGTCCACAGATCCTACTGTCATACAAACAGAGAAGTGCATAAACAAATCAAAGCATTGACACACACACAGAGAAAAGCATGCATGCATGCAAGAGATGATAAAGTAAACTAGGACAGGGAACATAGCAGCCCAGTAATATAAGATGGTAGCAAGCACAGAGAAGGTGATGGTTAGAAATAATAATAATAATAAAGGATTGAAAAGGGAGCAGATGCAAACCCAAGGGGTGATGGGGATGCTGGTTTGGATCTGACTGACACTTTTTCTTCCTCTTCGCAGATACGTGATCGATCGGCTCCAGGCTCCTCGCTCCTCTTCTGCGATCAATCCTCACCGCCTCCTACACTCTCGCTATCTTCGCCGTTCATCTTCTCCACATATATCTATCTCCTCCCTCCCTTTTACTCCCCACGGCGCTCCTTGCCCGGGTCATGTAGGCTCGGTCCCAAGCCTCTAGGCCTGGTGCTCGCTTCGTGGCTGAGAACCCTTCAGACCATGGCCACACCAGGGCCAGTCGCCGCGTGGAGCTTGGCTGAGCTTCGGGTGCGACTCTGGCCATCACATTTCTTATTTTATTTTATTTTATTATTCGTTTATTTCTTAAGCGATTTATGTAAGTTCTACTTTAAAGCAAAGGTGCATTACATTATTCCCTCAACCTTGACTCTCAATTTTAAGCTCACACCTAAAACAATATAGGAATCTTGAATGGGGCAGAATTTGGTATTCTCAACCCGTGGAATCATAGAAAATCGAGCCCAACTCGAGCATGATACACACACATGCATAATGGGATTTAATATGGCCTAATCTCACATGACTATGAAATTGAAAAGGCATCTCCAATAATGAAATTCAATTTACAAACTAGAAATAGCATGTGTACTTTTGTAAAGTGAACCTAAGACACTTGATTTGCAGCCCATGTGCCCTCAAACAATTAATGTTTTTTGAACAACCTAAAAATGGGCAAAATCTAACATATACAGTCCATTACAATAAAGGCTAGTCAAGTAAATGATATGGCACCGTCAATGTGACTTGCTTTCATGAGCATTGGCAAAGTTGTAGCTAGGACACTAGTGTAAGAAGCTCAAACATTGGCCATCGTTGACTAGTGTAGTGCATCTTTTACATGTAGGAGCTATATGCTCCATGTTAAGGCTCAACTATTTATCTCATGTATAATCTATATTTGTACATAATTATTAATTATAGTATCAATCGGTTCCTTGTTAAAACATAAAATAAGTATTTTCTCTCTTGGCTACATCCAAAAGGAATCTTCACAAGATTGATGGTCCTCTATCTAGGTATCTTGATAAAGTGAACTCAACGTCATTATGATATTTTTTTCGAAAAATCTGACCTTAGATTATAGACTTTTTACAAAGTACAAAGCAACAACAAATTTAAAGAAGCATGAGCTTGTCAACCTCTTTTAAGAGTAGTAGAGGGGAGATGTAAATCACCATTCTCAAGTTCTCTACTATTCTTGTCCAACCAAATGTTCCACAAAGTAATGATCCTAATACATTGCCAGAAATAATTGGAGTTTGCATCATTAAACGTAATATCATTCAATAGAGGATCTAGATGACTGAATCTCTTAAACCTGACATGAAAGCGTGCAATAAAAAGGTCAGTCACAATCTTCCAAAGTGGAGCATAGCAGTGAAAGAACAAATGTATCACATCCTCATCAAATATTTTACATTTAGAGCCGAAATGTGAGACATTCCCTCTATAATTGATACGTAAAAGAAGAGAGAGCTGAAGGATCCTCATAGAAAAGACTCTAAGCTTGCCAGTTTTGATTTTAAGGTTACGATGGAATCTAGGCTTCCATCATGGGGAGGGGTCGTAACTTTCCATTTCGAATTGTACCACGAGAAAGTGAAATTAGGTTCTTTAGTGACAGAAAAAACAGAGGAGTAGGAGATATTGCATGCTTTGTCAAGGGCCCTGAAAAGCCATTTATCATTGTAGTCAGAAGTAGCACAAGTAGTCAAGGGGCCAAGGTCACCAGAAGTAAAGGCAAAAGAAAGGAGATTTATTTTGCGAGAGGAGAGACCCAGGTCAGCTTTGAGACGAGAGAGACTGTTAGAGCAAATCGAGTTCATGATATGGTCTCAAGTAACAAGGCCCTTACAAGTCAGATTTTGACAAAGTCTGCTCTCGAGGACATCAAGAAGAAAGCCGCTCAATTTTGTTTCTTGAAGACAAATTACCAGATTGGAGTGCTGAAGAGTTAGCAGGTAGTTATAGAGAAGGGTGTGGCAGATGGGGGAGTTTAACCCTCTAACATTCCAAGTGATCAGCTTCATAGAAAACAAAATATAGAAGGGGAGTAGTAATAGTCTGCTATAAATGTAAAATAAGAGAGAGAAAGATTACCTTAGATGTGAGCTCCTTGTTACACCTTCACTATGAAATCTCCATTTGTGCACTCTTTCCTTTTGCTCTTGTGTTAGCTGATGCCATGCCCCGAGGTGTCGATGCAAAATCTCTCCACTCAAGGGCTTCTAGCAGAGATGAAGTTGAGAGCCGAGTATGAGAGCACGAGAATTATTAGTGCTAGACTAAAATGTACAATTTGTGACCCCGTGGTAATTCCTGAAAGATGGAAAACCATGTGGGAGCTAGTAATTTAGACTTTCTCAACTTAAGTTATGTTTTTTAATAAGGAGACCTCCTATTATCATGTAAGAGGTGGAACCCAAATATTTATAGAACGGGGTTCACTCATTTGTGAGAGGTGGAATCCAGATTATGTTAGAATTGGATTCACCACTGCGGCTTGTGGGTATACATAGAGGCCTCCTCCACGAGTTTCAAAGCATGTGATACTGTAATGAAATGTTGTTGAATTGAATTTTGAATTTCCCTCTATTTGCATTTCCATCTATGCTCCATTTTCATGCATTAAGTTTGGGTATTGATGTATGAATGTGATCGTTGTTGATACTTCCTCTTCAAGTTTGCTTTTGTGATTAGAATCAAGTAGATGTGCAGGGCTTTGTGGTAGATCATGATTATTCTGATCTGATGCTGCTTGCTGCTTGACTCCCTGAGGAGTTCTTGTTACAAATGTGGGTGATATTTGTAATAAGCACTTTGTAGGATTTGTAGTTCTTAGTTAAATTCAGTCTTGTTGATTCTGGAGATTTTAGTAGGAATAGATTCAATCCTATTTCATGTTCTTGCTTAGTTTAGATTAGTAATAATTTACAATCTGTAAGTACCAAAGAAATATCTGAAATAGACTGTAGAACGTAGGCATTCAAATTCAGATAGATCCAGATCAAAGTTGAGCATCCATTATCAGTAGGATCAAGATCAAGTCGTTGATGTAATCAAAGTTGTTCCTTATTCTGGATATTTTTCTGAAATATGTCTTTTTCCACGGCAGTATTAGTGTGAGAGATAGGTGTACCTATACCAACATCTGAAGTCCCACATTTAGCGAAGAAATGATCATCTAGTTTTGTGGACAGCAGGGTAGTATGTTTGTTCGTTGCATCTATGTGATAGCTAGGTATCTTAGGAGCTCTGTCTAGCTTTGAATCATTCTCATCTATGGACTATAACCCGATTTTGTCTTCATCAGCCATAGTTGACATTGAGTCATTGGCGCCATCAACTGGGAAGTTCGGATCATGAAAGCACAAGTCTGAGTGAGAGTACCAAAGAAAATGGCCACCGTAGAATAAAAAAGGGAGGCTTGTGAAGAGTAAAGGGCTTCTAGGTTGAGGAGAAAAGAGAGCGAAGAGGGGGCATCTATAGATTTCTTGAGATCTTTAGAGACATTAACTTTCTTCGGTAGATCATTGGTCCAAAGAGGTGGAAGGGGAAGGGGAAGGTAGATCATTGGTCCAGAGAGGTGGAAGGGGAAGGGGAAGTAGATCATTGGTCCAGAGAGGTGGAAGGAGAAGTAGGGGCAGATTTTTCTTTAAGAATATCCGCAAAGCTCAAGGAAGGGGTGACAGTTAGCTCCTCGATGTGCCCACAAGGGACATCTTCCAAGGAGATTTTGCGATCCATGATGCCGCTTGCAACTTTTTGATATAGGCAGCTAGAATCGTTATATATCAGAAGAACATGGATCTAAATTTCCTTGGGAAAGAGAGATGGATCTCAGACTATCGGTGGTAGGTGCAACCCCAAGGAACAACAATATGAGATGATAATTATTTATCCAACCCACCTCGTCGTGTTATCATTCATTAGAAAAAAAGTGCTGCCTAACATTCGTTTCCTCTTTCAAATTTTCTCTTTCGATGCATGACGTTGATACTGACCAAAGTTTCTGTATCATATTGTCACAATCGTTCAAAAAGACTGCATGAGATAATCGCGAGAGAAAGAATCTCCAGAAAAATAAAAAGATATTGTCACAAACGAGGATATTTTTCCATCACTATCACATGTGATATCACACAATGAGATATCTCAGGGATGGTGCTTCATCCAGCCTGTGCAGAGGAACAATAGGAAAAAGCTCCCCAATAGCCCAGCTATCTAACATGAATTTGAAAATTGATAGCTTGGTATGATATGTAACGATTTGATCATTTACAACATCCGACATTTCTAGCCCAGCTTTATTTGAATATAGGCTTCGCAAATTGCCTTTCTTCTACTCTTGGCTCAGCAGATTGGAGACTGAAGTGTAGAGCTCATCGACAATGGCCCGTAGCTCCAGACTTACAAGACCAAGTTTGAAACTGCATGCACATTCTAACTTGAGTTGCTTAGCACAAGCAAGATCACCCTCAATATCTCCAATATTCACAAGATGTGCAGGATCTTTGGATAAAATCGAAAGCTGGTGTGGAAAATTGTGAGACTGCAGCACATCTGTTACATCCTCTCCCTTGCAAAGCTCCTTCCCACTGTGTTGCAGTTTGCTGACTGAGAAAGCATAAAAAATAAGAACAAACGATGAGACACTAAACTGCGCTTGCTCTCACAACATAAGGTCAGAGCCTTTAAATGAACAAGCATCGTCAACTGCATGAATGACCTGTCCTGCGTAGTCCTCAAATGTGTAACCAATGGACATACTAGATGTTGAAGAGTTAGATCCATCATAGTCGATGCCAAGGCCACCACCAATATCAAGGTATTTCATTCCTCCCCAAGCACAGAAAGCTCACAGAATATATGAGCTGCTTGGGTGACACCCACCTTCACAATGGATCAAGATGGAATCTGCGATCCAGTATGGAAGTAAAGCAGTTGGAGAACATCTAACATTCCAACGGTTTTCAAAGTTTTGACAATACTCAAGATTTCAGATTTGCACAACCCAAAATTTTCCTTGTCTCCAGATGTTTCTCCCCAATGGCCACTGTTCTTTGTGCTTAATTTTGCACGGACACCAATCACAGGCTGCACTCAAAGATACTGACTGATTTTAAGAACTATCTGTAGCTCTTTCTCCTGCTCCAAAACAATTACGGAATTGAGCCCCAGCTGATGAGAGATGCCAAAACAAATGACCCACTCCGAGATGTCGGAACAGATGACCCACTCCCTTCAAATTGCAAGAACAAGAAATTGCGATGCTACAAAATTCAAAATTCCCACTATAAACTCTCTCACAACATAACTATGTCAATAAAGAGGAGTGATATAAACTCTCTCACAATAAAACTATGTTAGCAAAGATGAGAGACGTAGAGAGAGAGACACACACACAGAACGCGACAATGTGAAAACTAAGCACAGCCTTTTATTTCTCCTTTTGCAAGATCGATTGAGAGGAAGAAAGAGAGACAGAGCATGAGCAAAGATCAGAGACGCACAGAGAGAGAGAGAGAGAGAGAGAGAGAGAGAGACTGCGACAATGTGAAAACTAAGCACAACCTTTTATTTCTCCATTTGCAAGATCGATTGAGAGGAAGAAAGAGAGACAGAGCGCGAGCGCGTGCGCGCACGAGAGCGATTTTTCCTTTGGAAAGATCGATTGAGAGAGAAAGAGAGAGAGCGAGAGCGCGAGCGCTAGAGGCGGCTCACGAGCGATATACACCAAACGGTCACGTAGAGAGAGAGAGAGAGAGAGAGAGAGAGAGAGAGAGAGAGAGAGAGAGAGAGAGAGAGAGAGAGAGAGAGAGAGAGAGAGAGAGAGAGAGAGAGAGAGAGAGACGACGTGTAGACGGTCTGGTGCCACATCCAAGACCCGAGTATACACCCATGAAAAATGCCAATGTCATCATTAAAAATTGATGACGTGGAATTTTTTTATTTTTTAGATGATGACGTGGAATTTTCTCCTTCCAAAGAACTTTAAAATGGGTATTAGCTGGCCTTATAACTAGTTGAATCTTTCAAACTCTCTCTTCACTAGTTTTAGCATGGACTTTGATAACAATCCAAGTGATGTCCTATGCTTCATGAACAAGTCCTTTCCCAATGCTTTGGTGAAGTCACCGTCTACACATTCCCTTGAAGACACATGTTGAAGCTCCACCTCCTTTGCATTGACTTGCTCCCTCACAAAATGATATTCCTAGCATAGTTTTTGACCTTAGAACTTTGATCCATCGTAAGAATGATCTTCTTCCTAAGAATAGATCTCCTTTTAATAATCATGTAATGCTCAAAATAGAAACAACCATAATTGATATAGAGAATAGTGTCTACTTGGGATGCTTCACTATTTCTTAGAATTTTACATGTCAAGAGGTAACTAGTACATGAAGAATCAAATAGAATGTAAATGAGATGATTCCACCATGCTTCCAACTCTGAACTCTCTGGAAAAACATAGCAAACAAACAATAAATGTGAGTGATCAACATTTGCTTGCATGTCTCCTCCTCCTTTGTCCTTTGTTGCCATGTATCCACCATGATACTCCATGAATGAGCCTCCATCTTCATCTTCCCTCAAGATACCATCATACCTTGATGACTCGACCATGAATGAGTGACATAATGAGCCTCCAATAGCTTCATTTCCATCAGCAAAACCATCCAAGAATGCTAATACAAATCAAGCATCAAAACAATGCTCACCAATGTAGCTAGTTTTACCATATCTTGACAATTTGCACACATTCACATGAAAATGCTCAAACACGAGATAGTACAGGTAAAGTAGACTTGAACAACTCTTTCTTGCTGCTCCTTTGACCTTACTTGAGTCTTCAATAAGTTGCAAAAATATATCCATAACATCTTTGCCAATTACCTCTCATTTGATGCTCTTGACTAGATCCAAATTGCCAACTTCCCTTTTGACTAGTTGAAGCCCTTTGAGATCAATCTCTTGATCATCAACTTGATCATCAAAGTCATTGAGAAAACTTTGTTCTCCAGATCCATTACTTGATTTTACAACAAGATAACATCCATCCACTTGCATAGCACCATCTACACAACAAGATCCTCCAAAAGATGGTTCACTCTTCATAAGAGCTTGATACTCAAAATCCATTGATTAGATCCACTCCTCTTCTTTCCTTGTTTGATCTACACTTGTAGGCTCATCCAAAGAGTTTAGGAAAGCAACATAATTCCCAAAAACTACTTGCTTACCCTTTTGATCATATGTGAGCCTTGAAGGTACTTGTCTTTCCCTTGATGTTCTCCTTGCCTTTTGACTTGATGAAGGTCCATCATCATCACCATCCAAAGTAGGATCCTTTTCATCAACATCAAGAGATTAATTCACACCACCATCAATCATGCTTGAAGACACTTTTGCAATGTTCCCCTCATCACAGATGACATCTCTACCAACAATCACATTGTTAGTAGAAGGAATGTAAACCTTGTAGGCTTTACTCAATTCACTATATCCAACAAAAATACCTCTTCTAGATCTTCCTTGGTCTTATCATCAAGAGTAATGTTGACATAGCATGTGCATCCACAACTTCCCTTGCCTTTTACCTCCATCTTAAGGCCTTTACTTAGCATTTGACTCACACTAAGCAAATTCTTGGTAATAGATGGAATAAACAAGACATCCTCCAAATGAACAGTCCTATTTGTAGAGAGAGAAATAGGAATTGTGCCAATTCCTTTGATTGCACACTCACCATCATTGGTCGTGTAGATCACCCTCTTGTCATCTCCATATGCCAACAAAGAAGTGAAGTACTTTTTGTGAAAGGCCATGTGTGAACTTGCTCCACTATCAATCCACCAGGGATCTAGATCTCCATCATTAGCAAGCATACATGAAGACATCACAAAAGCATCATCATTTGCATCTTGAACATCCAAACCATTCTCATCAAGAGTAAGATTACCTTGCTTGTCTCCTTGATCTCTCTTCTTCTTGTAGCACTCACTTGTAAAAGTGTCCTTTGATGTCACAATAGAAGCACTTGAGCATTGATCTATCCTTCTTTTTGCCACTTGAAGAAGCATCCACTTAATCTTGCCCTTTAGACCACTTACTTTTGGTTTTTCCCTTGAATTTTCCCTTTGTGAACATAGCATCCTCTTGAAGTGTCGATGTAGATCCACCTCTTGCTTGAAGCCTATATTCTTCATTGATCAAGATCTCTTGAAGATCCATCAAACTTGGCAAAGTCTTTTGAATAGCAATACTTTGAACAATGTTAGCATGAGCATCCAACAAGCCATTAAGAATCACTTGAATAAGCTCTCCTTCCTTAATGCTTTCATCAATGCAAGTCAACTCATCATTCAATGCTTTCATCCTCAAAACAAAAGTACTTGGACTTCCTTCATTCTTTTGCAAACAAGAAAAGATTTGCCTTCTAAAAGTCAATACTCTAGAAGTAGACTTGGATTCATAAAGCTTCTTCAATGAATCCCAAGCTTCCAAAGATGATGTGCACTTACCAACTTCCTTGAGAAGCTCATTGGTAACATTCATCTTTATCATGTGTAGAGCCTTCTTGGCCCTCTTGTCATACATCACTTGATCTTGTTGTGTTGCTGGTCTCTCCTCCAAACCTACAACAATATCCAAAACATCATTCATCTCAAGAAGTGACTCCATCCTCACTTTCCACAATGAATAGTTACTTGAGATAAGCCTACCATTGGCTTCCAACATGACTCCAATTGAGGTTGCGATGTAACAATGACCTGATCTTCTTTTTCAACCTATTTCAATGCACAAAGCACTCCTTTGAGCAAGAACAAATGCTTTCAAAATAAATCACCAAGATTTGAAACTATCTCACAAATTCTCTTCTAGCACTTATACCAAGCAAATCAACACATAGAATCATGGAATCTTGATCAACCTATGATCTATCCTTAATCTAATGACTTTTGCCACTTCCTAAGATTGAAACACACTCAAATGAAGTCAAGCAACCTCACTATCTAGAGATCCAATCAAAATTAGGGTTTTGACAAAATCACAAAAAATTGACTTTTTCAAATCTACATGCAAATGCTGAAAATTTGATATGCAATCTATCACCCACAACTAAGGTTGATCTAATGAGCCAAAAATCGGCCAAATCCAATATGTGAAATAAAAAATCGGAATAGATCAAGTTTGAAAACCTATATAGGGTTTTGATCTACAAAAGATCCAATCTACAAAAGCAAAAAAACTCGATTTTGGTGTAGAATCCCCTCTAGCATGCTCTAGCCTTGATATCTTCACCAAATTATTCATAGATAGGCAAAGGCTTATTCCGAAAAAAGGAGATTCTCAGCCATGGAGCCGTGAAACTTGAACAATTAGACGTGATGCCATTCGATACTCCCATCAATGATAGCCGACTTCACAAGTACTGGCCGTCTCAGTGAAACAAATCCAGGGGGTGGATGACACATACAATGATCAGACCAACCCTCATCAGAAGTCATCCCAGCTAGATCTAATGAAATCAAGCCAAGATCTAGATAAGATCTAGTCAGATCAAGCAAAATCCACCAAATTTCAGCAAGATCAAGCAAGATCCGGACAGATCAGGCAAGATCCGGATAGATCAAGGAAGATACAATAAAATCCAAATGGGATCCAGATGTAGATAGGATCCAAAGGGCAACAGGTCATCAGATGATAAGAATCAGTCCCATCTTTGCAAATCAGAGACGACAATTTTGAAAAAAAAAACAACAAAATAAAGGTAAAAAACATTTAAACTGATGGATCAGCTACCAATTGTCCATCAGAACTCTCGGAGTGCTCTCCATAGCCAGATCTGACCTGGATGCAATGGTATATCGGTCTGCAAGAGCTATGGATCGGAGAACCACAAGATCTCACCAAAAAACACCAAAAAAGAGCATTTTTTCCATGATTTTTTGAGATCCCTTGGGAACTAATTCTTGAGACTTTGTCAGTCACTAAATATGACTCAAATACATCTATAAAAATCTCTACAAGGGTTACTGATGGAAACATCATCAAATTTAAGTGTCTGCGAGGGTTCATAGAACTAGAAACTAAGGAACCTTCACAAGGCATCAAGATCTGCAAACCAACATTCGTAGAGGGCATAAATGAAATCAGAGCAATGAAATTAGCCTATCTACAGGTTGAAAATCCAATATTTGAAACAAGTTGTGTGAGAGTTCACCTCCTACTAGGGTTGAACCTTCGCAGACATGCTAAACCTTCGCAGAACCTTCGCAGAGCAGTCAAATCACCTTCTAAACCTTCGTAGACTTCACCGAGGTCTTAGAATATTGTGACGAAGGTCCCTGCAAAATTTTGGTTGGAACTGACCTGGGGAAAGCGCAATTCTCCTAATATGAACTCTAGTTTTCGTCTATATAAGAGTAGAATTCGATTCGTTTGGCACTTCATTCAGCGAAGCTCTGCCGAAAATTAAACTGAAATTTCTGAGTTCTCCGATCACGACGAAAATTTCCACATACGTTCATCAACCCTCACAGCCACCTGTTACACACTTAGTTCCACAATTTTCACCTTCGTCCTCTTGAATTTCACCTTTTAAAGTTTTAAAGCCTTTTAACCTGTTTTTTACGCCTTTTTCTCTTTTTTGAGTGTCTTTTTATCTTTTTCGCATTCCAGTCGATAACAAACTTTACCATCCATCTAACATCATGGCTTCTTCTTCCTCTATTGACGATACTGGCACAAAGAAGGTTATCTAATGTGAGATACCTATTGTCACCCTGATCTAAGCCCTGCCATCTGATTTCTTGGTTACTCATTGGCTTCAGGCTACTGTCGCTGAAGCGAGGCTGTTTCTTTTTCGTCTTCGTCTTCTTATTCGTGAACAATTTTGTGTCTTTGAATTTTTTTTTTTTGCACGAAAGTTGTTTACAGGATCCCAGACATGCGACTACACATCACAGAACACATTCAATTCTAGCAATCAAGACAAAATGACAACTCAAGACAGGGAGATGCACGAAAATAGAGCGACTGTATTATCAGTTTAGTTTTTAGAGCGAGATCATCAGCGTCTCGCTCGTTGGCGGAATGACATTCTGCTCTTTCGTTGTGTTCTGCTCATTAGCAGACTTTCATGCACACCTATATTTTCTAGTATTTTTCTTTTTGCTCTCTCTCTCTCTCTCTCTCTCTCTCTCTCTCTCTCTCTCTCTCTCTCTCTCTCTCTCTCTCTCTCTCTCTCTCTCTCTCTCTCTCTCTCTCTCTCTCTCTCTTACAGATTATTTTTTTTCATTCTCATCCCTTTTTATGATCCAGAGAGGATCGTTTATACCTCCACAGTGTGGAGTTTACAAGATGGCTAAACGTAGAATCACAAGACTAGTTAATGCCAATCAACTAGTTAGTTAGTCTCCGTCGTTGTCAATTGTTTCAGCTGAGCGTGAAGTCTATGACTCCAAGCCCGTTGAGCTGGCAGCTGGCAGCGCGAAAGATTCCTCTTCGTCTCTTTCGTAGTTTTTCGTTTTGCGCCCCTTCGCGGTTTGCGGTCTTGGAGGTGTGTTTACGATTCACGAATGATTTGCGAATTGTTCGTGTTTCGAGTCAAAGGCACGTTGACTGTCGCAAATTGTTCTCGTTCGACCTTCGTTTCTTGTTCGTGCTGCGACAAAGTTGCAGGAGTTCACCATTTCTAACAGCTATCGGCCCCCTTCTCGAAGCAATGGGCTTTTACCGACGCTTTTCTCTTCTGACATTAACATGGATCTAGCTCTCCATACGCCACATGGGACGCGCCGAAGTCGCGTTTCCACATCCTGTACCAAGGTACTAGTACAAGGTACGCATCAATGTTAACTCCATGGTCACCGTCGGCATTGTGATCGCCAACCCATCTCCCATCACCAAGCTAAAACCCTCATCAAACCCTACGTAACGGCCACTACTCTTGAGCTCCCAGTCAAAACTAACAACGATTATTTGATAGAGGCTATCAATGACCCCGTAATCCAAGCCACCACTTACTTGTTGAACAACTTCTTGGTTGTGTTGACGTTTTACAAGGACCGCATTCAGTCCATGCTTCTGAGCCAAATCGTGGAATCCTTCGTAGAATTTCTGAGCCCCTCAGTTGTGCCATACGACTGGCATACCTTTCTAATGCATGAACTATCCATTGCCATTAAGCCTAATACGTGCGAGCGCATCGTCACTGGCCACTACTCTGCAATTTCACCAGTGCACTCCTTGAATAAAAGGTTTGGGGGTTTAACTGTTCCACCATCTTGTCTACCACCGTCCCACATACTAACTTGGTTCCACCTTTTGTTGCATCCACTCTCCCAGCATCCAGCAGTGACTGACACAATGACCAGCAAATGCACTGCCTCCTCTTCATCTAGCCCTCCTAACACCCGACAACGCACAGCCCCCTCACAACCTGAATCCACGTCTTCTGCTTCTGTTTCTATTCCGCCACTTTTTGTCACCACCACTTCTGCTTCTATCGCTCCGATCCCTCCACCTTCATTTGCTATTCTCACTTCCTCCACATCTTCCATCCCAGCTCCCAGCTCCATTCCATTCACTCAGTTCAACCCTGATGACTCCCAAATCTCACCTAACACCCTCCTCTGGATGAACCTTTTTGATAATTTTTCTCTGACACACACTCTATTCTCGACACCACCCTCCAATTTCTTTCAATCCATCCTCACACCCACTCAAGCCTGAGAAGCTCGTTGAAGACTATGTTGCTGTAGATGTGCAGATTATTCCACCACCACAGCAGCCACCACATGCACCAAAATACACATTGGCAGTCCCCACAGATTTATCTTCAACACACCAACTTTTGGGCACTTTTGTCCAGGAGGCGGTGGCAACCAAAGCACTGTTGGACGTCCAGATAGTAAAACTGCCAATGGATAATACAAAGTTGCGAGCCAAACTCACCAAACTCCAGCAAGACCTGCAGTTGGCTAGTCAACATGAGCAGGCACAAAAGGACGAGGTCCTTAAATTGAAGAAGCACGAGGATAGCCTCCAGGATTACATCATGGGCCTCTCTAAGGTACCACAGATCCAGGTGCAATTACAGATTTATGAAATAGAAAACACATGCCTGGGAGAAGGTGCAAGCACTCCAAGAAGAGAAGGCCACATTGTTAGCCCAACTAGTACCTGCGGATAGGCCACTCACCCAAGTAGAGACGAATCTCTATAAGCAGTAGGTGATGGTATATGCGCAAACCCTAAACAACTACTAGGCCAAATTCAACAAATATCGTGCGAGTGCCAACCAAGAGCTCAACCAGACAAAAAGCACACTCAAGGCATGTCAAAATCTCATGGCACATTAACCTCAACCGGCCCCAGTGGTGTGTGATTCCACTGCCACTGATTTATGATGCTTAGTCAGAGCCAAGATCAAGGACAAGCAGCGACAAGGTCAGATACACAAGACCAAGGGCAAGATACAGGCCTTGAAACTCCCCAACAAGCAGATCCAAGCCAAGCACAAGCCTCCTCATCCCAAGCCTCGAGGCCGATCTTTGTCAACTGCGCATTCAAAAGACCAAAATTGGTAGAGGACGAAACCAACGCCTACCTGGTCCGATACCCATATGAAAACCTCCGGCCATCAGGGCATACTTCACGAGCCCAAGACAACTACGGGTCAATGCCCACTATGTTCCCTACCCACGCAGATCAAAATGGGCAGAGTGCGGCACCCCAATGGACCAGATCACTGTCGAAACTCTGAACTGGCCAAAATCCATTTAGAGTATGGGTGGAAGACGGACGATGCCAAGAGGGCTCTAGTCTAGTTTTCTAAAGAATTCGTCAACCGTCCGGATCCAACTGTCCACGCGGTCGCACAATATGTCTGGGACTTAAGAGTACTTGATGGGCGTCGCCACCAAATGGGATGACTTCCTCCCATCCATTTGTTTTGACCCAAACACGGCCCTGACATCCCAAAAGGTTGAAGAGCAACTGCTAGTGGCCCGAGTGTACTATAGAGCGGCACTTCTCGGTGACCCCTGACAATCCAAATTTCAAACCTAGATTGAGCAGCATTGGCTCGATGGTGTCCATAAGTCCTTCTACCTTACCAAGGACAAGAAGAGCTCCTTGTATTCCACCAATAATACGCATAGTCTTTTGAATTGAGTGGGTGTCAACGGTTCTCCCACATGTACAATCTTCTCTTCTTCACATGGCTTAGCTAGATTCATAGGTTGTGTCCATGCAGGTCCCTCAAAGTCTTGTTCTGCTGGTTCCTAATTTTCATCAGGTTCTCTTTGTGCTTGCGGCATCATGATTACTATCTCGTCTAAGGTATAGTTCTTGAAGGTTTCTAGCATCTCGTGAACTGGCGTTCAGCTAGATTCCTCCTTCAGCATGTTGATCTTAGCCTGACTTGTAATCTTTGGATGTTCAGTCATCTGTGAGAAAGATGATGCTATGTTTGGGTCCATTCGGACCGACTTCAAGGAGTCCAACACTTTCTTTTTTCCTTTCATGCCCATGTAGTTGGGTTCATCCTTGTTGTCCTTCTTAGGAATTGGTATGATATTCACTTCATGGTTACGAATATCAACATCCATCGTAGCTACACCCTCCTCCGATAGATCGCTCCATCGATTCTTCTTGTTGGCAGGTGTCTTGGGTGGATCTATATTGGAGATTTTTGCCATGGACGATCTCTATGGTGGCTGAGCTGGTACTTTCTTCATTCCATAGCGATATGGGTCCACCATATAGCACTTGGATGAATATGTGCTAGATTCTGGATCTGAATCCGGTTGACAAGCATGCCCAGCCATACAGTCAACGGTTGCCAAAACATCCGTCTATTTCACAATATCCATTTCAGAGTCGTAATGACCTCTCTTGGCTTGCCTTGGGCGATCAATTGTGTGATCAGTGGTGGATGATCCGTCATCAGCTTTTGGTACAATTGGTTTCACCACCCATGTGGTTGGGTCAACCTTTACAGCCCACTCTCGGTTTTCGAAGGTGAGTTTTCCAGTTCCCCAGTTGTGAACCACTTGCGTGATCCTCAAGCCAGGTATTCCTAGTAAAACACGGTAGGCAGAAGGGGACTCTAGTATGTCCATCACCATGAAAGTGATTACAAACTGCATTCCCGCTATTTTCACTGGGATGTCGTCAACTACCCCCTTTGATTTTCACATGATTGATCTGCTAATTTGATAACAAATTTTGTTGGTTTCAATCCTTACAAACCCCATTTCTGATACAAGGTAGTGGTGCTGCTGATTCATTGGCACTCCATACCGTGATGTCGCATTCAGTGCCCCTTGATGATATGGGTAGGAGGTCTGGTATTGATTCCTCTTCTATTGTATGACCATGTGGGGTTTGAATGGGCAAAATGTCGTTGTGCAATGAAGCATTGCACAAGTGGCAATACCGTTGTGTCATCTTGAGGTTTTGCTTCAACACTGGACACTCATTTGCAGTATGGTTCTGAGTGCAAATCGGACACTATACATTCTCTCGTCGGGGGTACTGTAGTTGATTCTAATTCGGTGGATTTGGAGTTGGTGCTATAGCTCCCTGCAAGGCCTTCAGTTTTTAATCAAACTATGCATAAGTTGTTCCATCTGCTGCTTGTGTAAATTTGTCACTTGTTCCATCAACAGATTTGTTGATATGTTAGAAGTGTTGGATGATGATGCTACCGAGGAAGTAGGATTAGGGGTAGTCGGATATGATTCATCATCTAAACCC
Source organism: Diphasiastrum complanatum (assembly GCA_029204225.1). Taxonomy (NCBI): domain Eukaryota; kingdom Viridiplantae; phylum Streptophyta; class Lycopodiopsida; order Lycopodiales; family Lycopodiaceae; genus Diphasiastrum; species Diphasiastrum complanatum. Next base: position 101,857 of record MU831608.1, read on the forward strand.
TCATCTTCTTCCCTGATGGCGTCTTCCATTTCTTCTTGCAATGTAGCGTACTGCTCCCGTCTTTTCAGTTCTCTTCTGATATTTCGTGGTAGCCTCGCGAGGAACCACATAATGACTGCATGATTGGGAGTTAGAATGGCATTGTATTCGGATCTTAGGTGTTTGACCCATTCTATGTAGTTCCTAATCCTTTCTCTTTTTCCCATTTTCACTTTGCTTCGTAGGAGAAACGGATTTTCCAAGAACTTTATTGGTTAAAAGTGCGTACTGATGAGAGCCACTTTAATCTCTTCCCAAGTGGATTTTCTTCGTTTGAGAGATAAGAGAACCAGTCCTGCACTACCGTAATCAGTGACATTGGGAACAACATCAACTTTTCCGCCGGTGTTCGCTCGCCATAGATCTCACACGCTTGCTTGTAGATCTGGAGAAATCTGATCGGATCTGACGATCCGTCATGTTTTGGCATCTCGAGTCGAGGTGCTCTCCGAACTGCTTGCAGAGGTGCGACAGGAACAGGTGGGTCCATTGGATGCATTTCTGCTGGTTCTGCTTCTGCCTCGATTTGCACGGCGGCTACTCTGGGCAGGTTTGGAGCTTGATTTGCAATCCTTCTCAGTACTGATCGTCCGGATCTCAGATTCATTCAACGAAGATGTCCAGGGTAGCTGGATTTTGAAGAATCTATAAAATTCAATCTGGATCTTTAGGAATCTGATCAGTTTGGGAGGCCGAACGTGTTATTTTAGGCCCATTACGGAGGTTTTTTCCTTGATATATTTATGATCCTTGCTTCGATTGGCCTAATATTTTCATAGTAGCTGGATCTAATGAGATCTAACTATTGATCTGATCTGCGAAGGTTACTCGTGTGAGGGTTGGCTGTGCAAAGGTTCTTTTATTGTTTTATAGTAAAAAAATCTTGATTTCTTTAGATCTATTGGGAATTAACCTTTGCAGGCTTGTTAGGGGCTGGATCTGGTATGGATCTAGCTCTGTTTCAAGGGAGGAAATTTCTTTCTTACAGATGAAAAAGTTATGGCTATCTGCGAGGGTTCAAAAGCTGGATTTGGTATGGATCTAGCTCTATTCCAAGGGAGAAAATTTCTTTCTTACAGATCAAAAAGTTATGGCTATCTACGAGGGTCCAAAAGCACTTTTTTGGTCACAGATCAATCATCTCTGGTACCTAACATTTGCAAGCTTCATCACTGATGCAAAAAGACATTTTGAAGAGGATGGTCTGCGAAGGTTGCTTCTGTGAGGATTTGATGGATCTTCTGATTTTAGTGATTTTTAGGCACTCAAATTAAATTTTCTGCTCACTGGAATCAAACTAACCTTCGCAGGCTCTTTTGTGTCCTTGTCTCATTGAGATGGAACTTCAAAATTCTCTACAAATGTTCTTGGCCACTAGAACTAAAAATCTGGGTGTCTATGAGGGTTCTACCTAATTTTCCCATCTTTCTAAACTGGGGAACCTTTGCAAGAGCACTTATACTAGAAACTAACTTTCGCAAGCTTCAAACAACAAAAAATGCAACTAAACTAGTTAGTGAAACCTATCCCCGACAATGGTGCCACTGTAGGGAGTGTTGTTTTGATTGGTGAGCAGCCCTTCCACCTATCAAAGAGGGTTAGAACACTAGATAGGTACCGAAGTATGTCAAGTTGCTAGATTTAGATGCATTCTACTCTTTTCCTTAACTCTAATCCACTTTAACACTACCCACTCCTACACTACCCACACACACATCCTGATTTTGAGTGAAAGAGAGGGAGAGAGATAGATTGCTAGGAGTAGAAAGTAGAGAAAGAGGGAGAGAAAGAGAGTGAGAGGGGAGGCGAGCTCATTAGCTCATTGTGCATGCTAATGGAAAAACATTAACTAATGAAACCAAAAACATGGAAACTAGAAAGCAAAGACACAAGCACACAAAAGCATTAGCAAGTATGTAATAGCAAATGAGGATGCTTCTCTCCAAAATGGTAGAGTTTCCTCCTTCTCATTAAGCATGGAAATGGGTTACAAATGGTCTCTTTTTATCTTTGGGGTGGCCCTTGCCCCTTGCTTCCTATTGGCTACTTGCAAAAGATGGGGCTGTAATCCACTATTGCTTTCAATTTCCTTCCTACAAAGATAATTGGATGATAAATTTCGTCCCAGACTTGCGCTAGACCACAATTGACGCATATTTCGGTGGTGCTAAGTAGACATGTAAAACGGTCAATCATACATGGGGGGTTTCAGAACTGATGCCTGTGCTAAAGCTCGTTTGAGGTCTTGAAAGGCCTGTTCACACTCATCAATCCAATTCCATTCAACGTCTGCCTCTGTGAAGGGGTAGGCTCGATGCATAAGCCACGATGTATCGTCTATAATATCCAGTCGAACCGAGAAAAGATTGTAGTTGCGTGATACTAGCGGGAGAAATTATGGCTAGTAATACTGCTACTTTTTCGGGCTCAGTGTCCATTCCGTATCGGCTAATCACATGTCCTAACAATACTCCATAGGGAACCCCAAACAAACCCTTATTGGCATTCAATGCTACGCATGACATTGCACATTCTTGGAAACAATCCTTCTTCTTGCATAGATATAGTTTATCAGTCACTTGAATGGTGGGATTAGTGCTTTCGCGATGCTACCCACTATCATCGCATGGTAGGTGTGATATTCAACAGGGTCTATCTACTTTCCTTTCCGGTTGGTCACTAGTCAAGTCCACAATCATTTGCAAGTATTGACGATTGGCGTCTGACGGGTCAGGTAACCCTCAACAATGGTGTAACATAGGTTTCATAGATCAACTTCATCAGAACAGTGAGAATAGGTAGGCTCTATTCAAGCAATGACGAGTCAACAGACAACAACATGTCCAAATACGATATTCTCAACACAGGTTTGATATCTCTCGGCAGACGCACCAATGTTGGCTCATATTTTCCGTCGCGGGATTGGTCCCGTCGGAAGATCCCCAGCGGGGGAAGGGCCCACACTGCCCTTACACAAGTGATCAAAGTAACGTCGTTTCCAATCCCGGGGGCCGTCCTAATCACCCCATACTCCTAGATCAATGAGAGTTTTTTAGGCTCTCAGTGGTATGACCGCTCGGGAGATGACATGGTTGTTGAGCTAGGATTCTGATTCTATCAATTCTAACCTCTCAGATTCTAGTTTGGTAACATGTGTGGTATGATAACTAATTTCTATCCTTGGTGTAGTCGAGTCAGGTTTGTGGACAACATTACCGATACAGGATCTTTGCGACAATAGATGTGTATTCAAAATTGACGTACTTCTCTAACTACCTCAATGGCTAAATCTCCAGTACGAACACTCTCATGCTGGGTATCCGAGAGTAACGAATCTTATGGTCATTCGTCCTTCTACATGTAGAACTGGGCAATATCTAAGAGGTGCAGCCATTCATGATACTGATGTAGATTGTGGTAAAGCTGGGTATGGGCCCTAGGTAGGATCTAACTGAATCTCAGAAAATCTGGGATAGAAATAGTTCGAGGGTCTCAAAGAGATTTCTAGCCAAGAGTCTCGTGAGATCTAACTAAGATCCAACCCGAACGACTTAAATGGTCTTTACTTCTAGGCTGAGACTATCAATAGGGCCCTCGGATAGTCCATTGCTTGAAAAAGTTGATGATTGGTTCATGATATTGATGTAATTCTCTTTGATTCCTATACTTGGGTCTATTTTCTGAATTTACATTCGTACTATTAGCGGTCCCAAGCATTTGTTCAGGCGAATCAACATAAGGGGTGGATGTAGCATCAACTAATCTCCATGACTCATCTGGCTTGAACTCGTATACTTCTAAATAACTGTAGTGTTCGTGATGTCATACTCTGAATAAGGTATTCCAAGGTTGTAAGTTGTGGTGAAACTCTGGGTTGTAGAAATGATATTTGGGAATTCCTTGTCTAACTAATTGGCACATGTCGCCCAACAGGGATAGGAATTGATATCTTAGGTCCATCATATGAACTCTAAGGCAGCTCGAGGGATCTTGTCTAGTAGTGCAACTTGAACTGCTAGGGAAATCCAATGACGACCCAATCGTAGGTATAAAGTGGCCCGTATTTAAGCTCTGTTGGTATTGATTTCTAAAGCGAGATCACCGGTGGTCACTCGTTCCAGAGTAGTGTCTAAAGCTATAATGGTGGCGGATCCCCAACTCAAGATCTGTATTACTAGACAGAATCTTCTCGGATTACCGAACTGTGCCATGGCACTCTATCAAGGATGATAGATACAAAAATCATCTTGGAAGATGTGAAATAGTTTTGGACAATTGTCCAATAATGTATAAGGTGAGTCCTAGTAACGATCTTGCAATGTACTTTGGGATTTTGGTCTTAAACTGACTTCTAATATGCGAGTTCAGTAGACCTTTCTTAAATATTCCTTCTGCACTAAAGTCATTGTTAACATCTTCAAAGTGACCTTGAAGAATATGCCATATTCTAGAACATCCTATCATGTCATTCCCATAGACTTGTTGACCATTTGGTGTATGTTAGTGTTGTTCATCAACTCTCAGAGGCGTTCCAGTGATTCTGACGACTTGCCGATATCTATCGCTTTCTACCTCGGGTGATACTGTGGATTCAACATGTGCATTCTTTTCTTGATGCTATGTGATATGGTTATTGTATCATGGTTAGAAAATTTTTGGGCAAACGATATTTCTAGGAATGAATTTCCAAGCATATGACGACTTTGGTATGGGTAGTTTCATATACTCAACTTAAGCTAGGCATTCATCCACATTGGTGTACATTCTTGCCTGATGTTGGCATGATATTCGTCATTCAATCGATGATTTCGTGAGGCGTGTGTCAAGACTAGAAATTTTCCCTCTCAAACCTGGTCCTAGTTAATGGTGTGTATCCTAGGATCCCTTTCTAAGTGAAAACTGGTATTACTCTTTTGTGGTGTGGAGTAATGATATGATTTGTGAAGTGTATACATGCCCACGAATCTTGTACATGAGTAGTTTTTCCTATTCCCCACATTTAGACAATACTTTCAATTTTTCTCCCCATTTCCATTATAATATCCCGACCCAATATTATTCATAACCTTGTTTAACCTTTATTCATAACCTTGTTTAACCTGTATTGTGCTAGCCAGGACATTTTTGTTTAGTATAAAGGGGGGAGGGGTTTGAAACTCATGGTGTAATCGTCACAGTCTTGTCGGTTGTAATTTCGTACATGGCTTGAGTCATAGGCTACATCACATTACTGCATGGGGGAGCCGACATAAAGATTTTGATGTTTGTTCTTAGTGTAGCCCTCAAAAAGTGAGATTTTTAGTAACGTTTTCATACACATGTGATTCCGAATATATTTTTCTCACTTGCTTTTGGCCTTATGAGTAATGTGTGCTAGGCCCAACATATCATGGTCAGAATAACAAGTTTGGTATGATTTCCAGTTCATTCCATATAAATCTCGTCAAGGGTGATAAGCGATGTTCAGTCCCTTAACTTTGATCTTTTTGGATATTTGCGGTTTGGCAGTTTTCTATCATCCTTTCCGTGCTCATGGGTTCGATACACCTTGGGTGCGTTCGAGTATTCACACCTCCCAAGGCCTGTATGTTTCACCAGGTAACCTGGGCGGGGTGTTCTAGATGTGGATTTTCACTGTAACAATGAGTTCTTTCCTAGCTCGGCAGGTGTGTTTCACCCTCGCCATAGGTATTAAAACTGCCTCTGTGTTTCAAGAGGGTCGGCTAATTCTTCATTTTTCATACATGGGACAACAGTTCTGAAAATAAAGATTTCTCACACAAATAAACAATTTCAACACAGTCAACTTAGTTTCCATGATAGCTTATCAACAATACTTGAAATTTTTATACTTGATCAATGCCCTTGCTACTTATCAACGGTTCATGAATAGTCATTTTAAGGATATACTGAATGATAACCTTAAAATCTTCATCGATCACTTGTGTGGAGCAACCTCAAGGAAGGATCACTTAGCAATACTAGAAGATTGTTTCCAAAAATGTGCAGTGTCGTGAGTAGCGTTGAATGCCAATAAGGGTCTGTTTGGGGTCCCCTATGGAGTATTGTTAGGACATGTGATTAGGCAATACGGAATGGCCAGTAAGCTAGAAAAAGTAGCAATATTACTAGCCATAATCTCTCCCGCTACTATCACGCAACTACAATCTTTTCTCGGTTCAACTGGATATTACTATCACGCAACTAAGATCTTTTCTCGGTTCAACTGGATATTATAGACGATACATCATGGCTTAATCCGTTCCACCTCCTCTGCCTTTGAGTATTCACTCTCGTGAATTGAATGATCAATAAAATGGTCATTCTCAGAATCGAATTTTGATAATAACTCCACAGTTTGCACTTCTTAATCCGTCATCACTGGTTTTGCCTGGATCCAATGTTTCAAGCGTTCTTCCAGCTCTTGAACTCGTCTATGATCCAAGAAATTAGTACACTCAACTATATCCTTCTGGATCGCTTTTCCTTTTTCAGTAGCTTCAGGTTCAGTGTTTGCTCTTGGTTGGACATTGTAGCAGATGACGGAATATCGGTTTCACTTTCTTTCGACAAGGACTCATTTAAGATTGTCTTTTTGCATTATGACGCTGGCGTATTGTGCGGTGTTGTAGAAGTTTGCAAGAAACTTCTTGGTTGGGTAGCATGTTTAACTGTTGTGTTGCTATGGTGCTCGTGTCGTGTTGTCGTGAGGATCCTATTGTGATTCATAACTAACATGACGAGCAGGTAGGATCTTGGTCGGTTGTCTCGGGCAGTCTTTGAAACTGTGTTTTCTGATACAGTCAGGACACTCAGCATGGTACTTGGTCTTGACTGGACAATCAACCATGAAGTGGCCAGTTTCTCCACAGATGAAACATCTGGTGTGCAATGGTCATTGTATAACGGCATAGCCATCTTGTATGGCTAATGGTTCTGGACTTTCTGATGGATATTCTTGATAAAGTAAGGCATTTCCAGATTGTGATGGGTGTTCTTCATATTGTTGGACTGTATGCGCTTGGATAGGTCGATATGAAGGACAAGCATCAACAGGATGCATAGCCCGACAGTGTGGGCACCATATTGTTTTTCGTCTATAAGGCACCTGTGCAGGGTTTGGCTGACCAGGCATATTGCTTTGGATAGACTTCAAGGTAGTTTGAAACTCATTTGTGAGTTTCTCCATCTATGGTTGATGTTGCTTATTAAGCAACTCCAACTGGGATTTCCAAAGCTGATCTCGAGTGTCTTCGATCGACTTTGACTCATGGACAGGAGCACGTGGTGCTCACCTTTCCCTGGATTCGTCAACATCTGATCCTTCGTCTTCTTCCTTGATGGCATCAGACATAGCTAACTATTCATCATTGGATTTAAGCTCGCGTCTAATCCATCTTGGAAGGCCGACTAAAAACTGGATGATGAGCATATGTTCGGAGGGCTGTTCTTGTACTTGACTTTTGAGACGTTTGAAACGCTTGATATAGTCTCGTACGCGTTCGTCTTTTGTCATTTTGATATTACTCAATTTGACAAAAGGACTCTCTACCAAGCGAAAGGACTTAAAACGCTTGATAAAGGATTCTTTCAAAATTGACCAGTATGTCTTTTCGTCATGATCAAGGTTGAAAAACCAATCCTGTGCTTTAGTGATCATGGTCATTGAAAACAATTGGACCATAGCATCTGGAGATATTTCACCATACACATCACATGCATTCTCAAAGATTTGCAAAAATCTTTGAGGGTCCGAAGTACCGTCAAACTTTGGTAGGTCTAGTTTTGGTGTATGTCTCTCAAGATGAGCTCCGTGGGTAGCAGAAATTCCATTAGTGTTGGTTCTGACCCGTGAGGGTTCAGCACCAAAAACATGGGGTCGTGCGCGTGAGGACTCGGCTCTATCAGGTTCTTGTCCATCGAACGGGTTTGTGGATGGCTCTTGGAGTTTGGCTCTCATTCGGTAGAACCTATGACGTCTGATTTGTTCAGCTACAGGGGACCTAATCTCGTATGGATAATTGTTTGGGACTTGAGGATCGTTTTGTTGGTCCATTGTGTACTGGTAATTTTTTCTGTGTTGGGTTTTTTTTTTTTAGTTTTGCGGTCAAAGGTGGCCATGGGTAGTCGTAGGCCGTAGAATTGCGGTCTATTGCAGAGGTGAGGAAGATGGGTGACTATGGTGGTAAGGGTAAGGTGATCGTTCCAGGGCAAATGGTGGTGGAATGCGGTGGTTACGTCTGTGGACGAATGGGTGTTGGTTGATGTTCCATGCGAAGGTAGGGAGGGGAGTTATGTGCGGTGGATTATGGTAGATGTGGTGATGACGATAGACGTTGAGCGGCTGTGGCCATTGATATGGTTGAAGGCGGTTGTTACAGTTGGATGCGGTCGTTACGGTCCAATGCATATGCAGGCTCGTGTAGTTGGTTTGATGTATCCGTTATGGCGTTGCAGATAGATAGATAGATTGTTAGAAAAATCGGCGATGCAAGCCGTGTATTTGAGGTACGTCGTGCTCGTCAGTTCAGAACATCATTGGGAAGGTCTATCGTCTAGTGTGGATCTGGGCCGGTGGAAGCAAGCCGTTGGTTGAGATTTAAGACTGACGGTCGGTTGAGATCTAATTGTATGGGCATCGGTTGAGATCTAATATTGACCATCGGTTCAGATCTGAGTGTAGCGCATCGGTTGAAATTTAACTGAGGGCGTCGGTTGAGATTTAATAGTGGCCGTCGGTTGAGATCTGAGAGATGGGCATCGGTTGAGATCTAATGGAGGGTGTCGGTTGAGATTTAACAATGGCCGTCGGTTGAGATCTGAGAGATGGGCGTCAGTTGAGATCTAACGGAGGGAATTGGTTGAGATTTAATGTTAACCGTCCGTTGAAATTTGATTGAGGACCGTCGGTTGAGATTTAATGCTAACCGTCGGTTGAGATTTGATTGAGGGCTGTCGGTTGAGATTTAATGCTAACCTCGGTTGAGATTTGATTGAGGGCCATCGTTTGAGATGTAAGAGGGTGGCATCGGTTGAGATTTGATTGTAGCGCATCGGTCGAGACCTGACTGATGGGTGTCGGTCGCGATCTGAGAGATGGCTCTGGCGCCAGTCGAGAGTTTAGCGTGAGGGAACGGAAGTAGCGTGAAGGGTGGTGTGGAAGAACACATGATGATGGCTAAATGGGATGCGGCCTAAATGGCCCAAGGCGGTCACGATGGTTGAATGCAGGTTTGGCGATGGAAGGCAGTTGCAAGTATGGAATGCGGGTGCGACGGACGGATGGGAATTGCTTGATGGAATACGGTTGCTGCGATGGTTGAAGGGAATGCGGTCGCGATGAGTGGATGGGTGTGTCGTTTGCAATGGTGGTCTGTTTACTCGATTGCTGTGAGTGTAGGCGAGGGGTTGGTTTGGTGCGATGGAATTCTGTGGATGTGGACAGGGATCCGTTTGTGAGAATATGCCGTTGTATGGCAGCTGTGACAATGGAGTGCTGGCGCAATCATGTGTGGTTGCGATGGGCTACGGACTACGACTTTTGATGGAAAAGGGCCCAATGGTTTATTGAGGGTGTTTCTGTATGCGGTTGCTTGCGGTGTTATGTGGATGCTTGTGGTATTGGTGGTGTTTGCGATGGCGACGGTGGACGAGTGCAAAGCTGCTGTTGCAATGAAGGTGGCCAAGGGTAAGGCGTCTGTTTATGGTTTGATGCGGCTGCGATGAGCGAATGCGATGTGTGGAAGTGGTAAGGAACTGCTTCTGTCTAGGACATATAGAACTGCGTCGGTTGAGATTTGAAGCAGATCTCGTCGGTTGAGATTGAATATAGTTTGTCGGTTGAGCTTTGATACAGGCTGTCGGTTGAAAATTGAGACAGGCCATCGATTGAGATCTGAAGCTTGCCGTCGGTTGAGATCTGATACAGTGCGTCGGTTGAATTCTCAATAGATCACCATCGATCGATATGTAATGGATGACCATCAGTTGAGATCGGAGAGTGTGTGTCGGTTGAGATTTGAAGCTGGGGCTCCGGTTGAGATTTCAAGCACGAGGAATGGGAGGAGCATGAGCTTGAGTAGAATCGAATCCAGGTCTGTTAGTGTGTTTGCAAAAACAATGAATTTGCGATTCTAACAGCCTGTGGATATGGGCGATGAGATAGCCATTGAAGTGGCTTTGTTCAGTTGTGGAAACTCAGATGTGGTGAAAGAATTGGAGTATGTGTGCAGTAATCTGAGTGTGGACTTTGTTGCTATGCTGTTGGATGTAGTATGCATTGGGGTTCAAGTAGCAACGGTGCCAAATGTTGACAGATCCCCTGCTCCAGAGGACTTGCTGTTTACTTCGATTCTTTCTGGCCACTTTTTCAGAACCATTTCTTGTCTGTTACCCGACTCAAAGGCATTCGTTAGATGGTTTCTTGATTTTATGATGCCAAACCAGGCAGAAGGAAACAAGTGGATGTTGTAGTATAGATTGTATGTCTTGCTTGTCAGAGGACTACTCAGGGATGTCACTCTTGAACGCACTTATATTCTACATAGGATGCAAGCCTAGAACGCTCATTCATAGATCAGCATGTAAATCAATGAACGTTTAGTAGTTTCTATTTCTACTTACTCTAAAAGCGGATTGAAATCAGATCCTACACTACACTGAACTGAGCTACATTTGCATAAACTGATAAACAAGAAACAAGAACTAAACTACAACATGTTAGAAGTCCAAGAATCAAGAAACCAACCAGTCTATTGATTCTTGGACATCCCAAGAACATCAAGAACTGGATTGTACAGAGATATGCAAGAATCGCACCACAGATCTAGCCTATTTAGTTTACTTGAATGTTGGCTCCTACATTAATCCACAAGAAAACATGAAATCTAATCCACTCTACAGTCCACAACCACACACAAAAGGAGGGAAGGGCAAGATCATAAATGCAACACTCAAGAAACAAGCATGATCAAGGAGCTCAATGGTTGCACCAAACTCGTGAGGGCACTTCTCATTTCAGCATGGAGTTGATACGAATCACAAAAAGCTCCTCTACACGAAGAGGGAGTCTCTTAAATAAGCAAGAGAGCTTCTTAGGTGGCATCCTAGTGGAATTTCCACATTTCACAAATTACAAGTGGAATAATGCTCTCCACTAGAGGTCACCATCAAAAGGTGGCTCACTCTACTTTCTTTAAGAGGGGTCTACTTGCATTTATTACATTTGCCTAGAAATACTAGTTCCTACATGGTCATTCCATCTTCCGGGATTCACCATGAGGCTTACACAGTTCTTACTTGTCATTACTAACTAGTATTCCTCGGCTCTCATACTCGGCTCTCAGTCTTCATTAGTCTCGTCTTCTCAGAGACCTCCTCGGTCTAAGGTGAGAGGTGCTCTTGAGTTGCTCTGTCCGAATATCTTGGGGATTCATCAGAATCAGCCAACAATTGGGCAAGTATTCATGTTGAATAACCAATTTCTCTGAATTGCTTCAAGAATTGGATTTTTAAATCTCTCCAAGTTGTTATTAGATCAGGTTCGATCTGGCTATACCATGTTCTGGCTCCTTTTTTGAGAAGTCTGAGAAATATCCTTCATTTGTCAGCATCTAAACTTTCTCTATTGCTTGCTGCAATGGACTCAAATTGAGATTCATAACTATCTACATCTTTTGAGGCTTTCCCCTTAAAATAGTCATGCCAGATTTTAGAAGAAGACAATCCTAGGGCAACCATATCTTCTTTATCTCTGTCATTCTGATCAAGGGGTGGACTGGGTGAATTTTCTTTTTCCGATTCACTTTTTGATGTGGAAGTCTCTTTGTAATCAAGTCTCCTTTTTCGATCAGTGTTGGTTTTCCAGTTTAATTTCCGATCCTGTTCTCTGCGTCTTCACCTATCTTCTTGTTTCTTTCTCTGTCTGTCTTGTCTTTTTTTCCCAATATTGGTCTTCGGACATAAAAGCCGGTTTTTATAAGTTTAACATTTATAAGATCAAAAATTGAATTTACAATTTTTTTTTCTTATGGGTCGAAAATCGGATAGTTTCAAACAATCGGTTTGAATTTGATCCAATCGAAATTCGATTCTTAACAAAAATTGATCCAAATAAATTCAGCATGTGGAGAGATGGTAATCCTTTCTTCACACGATCTCGTGTGTCAACAATTGCGTACAGACAAGTGGTATTTTCATCTCATGATTGTATGACAATCTTGTCAGAAAGACTGATCGCATGATTTAAAATCTTCTAGGATTATTTTAATCAGTAATTTTTTTCTTTATAAATCCATCAATTGATCCGTGAATCGCCAATACCTTCAACGTTTCAATCTCAATCTTTCGCTCATAGTGCTCTCTCTCTCTCTCTCTCTCTCTCTCTCTCTCTCTCTCTCTCTCTCTCTCTCTCTCTCTCTCTCTCTCTCTCTCTCTCTCTCTCTCTCTTGTTTATGTCAAAATGGCTGATCGTGGCATAATTAGAGGCAGATGCATAATCAGAAGACGGGTAATAATGTTGCTCGATGTCGATGAAGACTCTGGTATTACCTCTGAAGATTTTCCTCCTACTAATTACTTTTACAACATGGAAGAAATTTTCTCTAAAGAAGCAGAACCTGAACAAGAAGAACTTGGTTCTAGAGAAAACAATAATCTGCTGGTTCACGATCTTCTGCCATTCAGATTATTGACAATGCAGTTGATATCATGCATGAGTTTATATGTGTTCAGCTTGATTATGACTCTGTATTACAGAACCCGTTTGGTGTAGAAATTTTGCTGTCAAAGTTTTGCGCAGTATTATATTAAAGAAGACTTTGATGTTAAAGCATCTTTGGCTCAATAGAGGGATTACATGTGGATTTGGGCAATTTGCCATCTATGCCAATTTTTGGCCCTATCACAACTCTACACCAAGATGCTTGACATAAAAACTTAGGAAACCCCTAAGGCTATGATAGATAACTTTTTATGATTTTCACACTTCTTAAAAGATATCTATTCTAAAAAGCATTGATCTTGGAATCATTCCAAGATTGGATCTATGTTTGATGAAGGAGCTCTTGAGTAGAGGCTTGATGAGTATATCGGCAATACAAAATGATGAATCAATATGCTCCAAATAGATCTCTTCTCCAATAAGCTTCTCTCTCACAAAGTGGTGTGCCACTTTTATGTGCTTGCTTCTTGCATGAGAAATTGGATTATTTGCAAGTGGTTGGGCCAAGATATTATCACAATATAACAATGGTAGCTCCTCCTCTTTGATACACTTTAGCTCCAATAGAATTCTCTTGATCCAAAGCACTTCTTTTGTTGATGTAGTGAGTTCTTTATACTCGGCCTCAAAATAAGAAAGAGAGATAGTATCTTGCTAAGTCACTAAGAGTGAAACCTATTGAGATAAGAAAAGAGTTGAGTCTCTCATACCAAGATCTTGGTGCTTGCTTGAGTCCATAAAGACTCTTGAAAAGAAAACACACCTTTGATTCATCCTTGATGAATCCTTGAGGTTGTTCCATGTAAATTTCCTTTTGAAGATAACCATTAAGAAATGCATTGGAAACATCCAACTAAAACACCTTCCACTTGAAATAGGTAGCAATAGATATAAAAATCCTTATTGTCACCATCTTTGCCACAGGTGCAAAGGTCTCTTCATAATCAAGTCCATGGATTTGAGCAAATCCCTTGGCACATAATCTTGCCTTGTACTTGTTGATAGTGCCATCATGACTATACTTGATTTGAAATACCCACTTGGATCCAATGATGTGCTTATTGGATGGAGGATCCACAAGCTCCCAAGTGTTGTTGATGATCAAGGCTTCATATTCTTGCTTCATGGCACTCCTTGGTATTGAGTGTCTCTTCAACATCCTTTGGCTCTTCATGTGAGATGAAATATGCAAAATTGGTAGAATCAAGCTCCACTTTCTTGCCTTTGTCATCATAAGAAAGCCTCTTAGGCTTGGATCTCTCTCTAGATGTCCTCCTAGGTGTGTAAACCCAAGGAAACTCCTCCTCAAATCTTGACCCCAACAAGTCTTGATGGTCTTCAATAGGCATGATAGGTGATGGATCTCGAGGTGACTTGATCTCGGCCCCTTCAAATGATGGATGTTGATCTTCATGGAATATAACATCTCTACTATCAATCACTTGAGAAGTAGAGAGCACAAAGACTATATAAGCCTTTTTGGTGGATGAATATCCAACCGTGATCCCTTTGCAAGAGCATGGATCATCCTTCTTCCTTGTTTCCAAGGGACTATGTGCAAAGCAAATAGTGCCAAATACTCTAAGGCAATCAACCTTAGGCTTCTTTTTGAATAAGACCTCATATGGTGTTCCTCCAAGAGCAAGATGTGGGAGTTTATTGCAAAGATAATTTACACAATTTATAGCCTCTCCCCAAAAGTCTTTAGGAAAATATTCTTCAATCATTATGGCTTTTGCACATTCACATAAGGACCTATTCTTCCCCTCGGCCAATCCATTTTGAGATGTTGAATAAGCACAAGAGAACTTCCTCTTTATAACTTCTTGCTCACAATAGTCATGGAATTTGTTGGAGATATACTCTCCCCCTCCATCACACCTCAAAGCCTTGATCTTAAATGAGAATTGCTTCTCAACATATGCTTTGAATATAAGGAAGTGATCATACACCAAAGATATCGAAGAAAGAAGATATAGCCACGTATGTCTCATGAAATCATGAATAAAGGTCACAAAGCAAGTGGCTCCTCCCTTGCTTTGAGATGATGAGAAGTGCACATCCAAGTGTATCAACTCCAAAGGATGAGTGCTTTTGATGGAAGATCTTTGATATGCCTTCTTGTGTGATTTTGCAATAGCACAAGCCTCACATGGCTTGATCTCCTTGGAAAGATTTAGGAGGTTGGGACATCCCAGCTACAAATCCATGCTTTCTATGTGCAACGAAGCCAAGGCTATTGGCTTACTCCTCCATGGAAATCTTTGTCTCATAAGTATTATCACAACTCTCTCTTGGATCGAGCTTGTATATGCCTCCAAATCTTGATCCATGTGCAAGGATCTCATGATTTCTCTTGTAGAATTATGTTCATCAAGAATAAGTTTGAGGCATTCAATTGTTTCAAAGATTTCAGACAATTTGCTAAGAATCAAACTGGTCGAAGGATCAAGACCCTACGGTCTGATTGTGGGAGAGAGTATATGCCTGATGAAATGGCAGACTATTTATCTTCATGTGGCACCATTAGTTCACTATCAGCTATACACCACAACAGAATGGAGTAACTGAAAGAAAGAATCGAACACTTATGGATGCAACACAATCCATGATGTCAAATGCTCAGTTACCCAAATTTTTTGTATCTGCGATGTTGAAATTGGTCAGTTATTAGTCAACAAAGATATTATCTTCCTTGAAGACAAGTTCTATGATTTTAAGCAGAAGCAACAAATGCAGGAGTTTGTCCAAACAACTCCACTCACCATTGATAGGCCTCAACCTATGATTGTTCAACCACAACCAGAAGACATCACTTTCTTACACCCAAGAGAGTCATCTACTTAGGAACCTACAGTTCGTAGATCTGCTCGACAACAACAACCACCTGATCGATTCATCTCTCAAGCGCAATCATGATGAACATGTCTCTATTGTAGAAGCATTGTCAAAGTCAGATGGAGACAAATGGAAAGCTACTGAGTATAACTCATTGATGAAGAACAAGATCTGAAGTCTTGTTAATCCTCCTATAGGTACAATACTGATTGACACTAAGTGGATATTCAAACTGAAGCTCAAGCCAGATGGATCAATATCCAAATGGAAAGCTCGATTAGTTGTTGAAGGATATGAGCAAGAATACATAATAGATTACACTGACACTTCAGTCCAGTGGTAAAGCATCAATCTATTCAAACCTTGTTGGCTATAGCAGCTGCAGAGGATCTAGACATTCATCAGATGGATGTCCAGACAACATTCCTTAATGGATACATACAAGAAGATATTTATATCTATCAACCAAAAGGTTACGCCCTTCAAGGCCAAGAGCATAAGGTATGCAAACTGCAGAAGGCTCTCTATGGACTCAAGCAAGCTCCTAGGGCCTGGTTTGAAAGAATTAATCACTTCTTATTGCAGCACCAATTTACTCCTTATTCTGTAGATTCAAATGTATATCTCAAGCATAAAGCCCAAGCTATGTCATAATAGACCTATATGTCAATGATTCGTTAATCATCAGCAATTCGAATCAGTTGTTGCACGAAACAAAATCTCTAGTTTCACAAGAATTTGAAATGACTGATTCAGGCTTGGTTCACTACCTACTTGGTATGGAGATCACTAGAGATCGTGCAAGCAGAAGGATCACTATAAGCCAAGAAACCTAACTAGTCAATGTACTTCACATATATGGCATGGAAAGTTGTAAGCCAATAGATTCACCCATGGATCCAAGATCCAAACTATCAAAAGACATGTGCCCCAGAACTAAAGTAGAACAAAAAAAGATGTGCAAATACCCTTATCAGTTGATAATCAGATCGATTATGTATTCCATGATCTACACTTGACCTGATCTTGCATATACAATAAGCACACTATCACAATACATGTCCAATCTAGGCTTACAACACTAGAAGGCTCTTCAAAGAGTATTGAAGTACATCCAAGCAACAAAGCACTATGCTTTGTGATATAATAGAATCATAGAAACTGCACTCACATTAGTCAATTATCTAGATTCTGATTGGGCAGGAGACATTGATACCAAAAAGTCAATATCTGGTTACGTCTGTTTCTTTGCATGAGGACCCATCTCATGGAATAGTCGAAAGCAGAAATACATTTCTTTGTCTTCTACAAAATCTGAATATATTGTAGCTACATCAGTAGCAGCTACATTAGTAGTAAAGGAGATCATTTGGCTCAAAAGATTACTACAAAATCTGCAATTCCAACAAATTAGTCCAACTATACTCCATTGCAACAATAAGAGCTGCATAGCTCTATCTCTGAACCCACGAACTCATTCTAGAACTAAACACATTGAAGTTCAACTTCATTTTCTTAGAGAGAAAGTTTGGAGTAAAGAAGTTGAATTAAGTTACTATCATATTGACAATATGTTGGATGACATTTTCACAAAACCCTTGTCAAGAGAGAAACATGCTACTCTAGTAGGTATGTTAAATCTCAATTCAGAATTAGATTCATAGCAGTAAGCTTAAGTGGGAGTGTTGGAGTTAATCTTACTCCTACTCACTCTAATTGCTCTCTGATTCACTCCTAAACTACATAGAAATCACTCTCTTACAAACAGTCTGTAGAAATGAACTATTTCTCATACAGTCTGTAGAAATGAATTGTTTTTTGCTCATTCTGTAGAAATGAACGGTTTCTCAAAGAGTCCGCAGTCTTACACGCAATCTTCAACAGGCGAGAAATGTGAGGACTATGACACTATTGTTCCACTCAACATTCCAGGCAATCGAGGAATGTGAGGTTTTGCGAGAAATGCGACACTACCTAATATCTCGACATTTTAGACATGCGAGGTGGTGCGAGGAATGCGAGGTCTTTGTAGATCTACATGAGATTTTGTACATGACCTATCTACATCTTCATGCTCCTATAAATAACCGTTCTATTGATTAACTACAAAATTGTTAATGATCTTGTAAATGTAAAATTAGATTAACACATGATCATCAAATAATTATAAAAGAGAATGAGCGATCAGAGACAAATCTAACAACTGTGAATGCACAATTAGCACATAGAACACATTATCTGACTCCTCAGAGTTAGAGATCATAGAGAGAGAGAGAGAGAGAGAGAGAGAGAGAGAGAGAGAGAGAGAGAGAGAGAGAGAGAGAGAGAGAGAGAGTAAAAGTATTCTGAAATATAGCAACAATTTGTTTCCGTAAGTAGGATCACGCACTTAGCCCAACTGACTTGTGATGTGATAGTTGCTACTACAATGTTTATTATACGTATTCGCTATTTTTCTTTCAAGTTGCATTCATGCTAAATTTTTGAAATACCTCTTACTGTTTTTACTCCTCCTTCTCTACTACTGTCAAGAATATCAGTAACGAAGAATTGCATGGCTGTCACAGATGCCTAATTGATTCACATTTCTTTATGGTTGTCCACGACACCTACACTGATGTTCATCGTTAATCCAAATATGTAACACAAATCAAAACTGCTCTCGTCTTCCATTCATTTATTATTATTTTGTTTGTTGAGATAATGGCCTCTAATTCCGCTGTGTTGTCCCAACGAAAAGTTCAAAACCCTATGCACTGATAGTGGGGGAGAATATATGTCAAACAAAATGTCCGGCTTGCTATCTGCAGAATTATTCAAGCACTAATGCAGTCTCTAGAACTAAATACGTTGCAGTTCAATTTCATTTTCTTAGAGAGAAAGTTTTGAACAAGGTTGTCGAATTAAGTTACTGTCATATTGACATTATGTTGGCTGATATTTTGACTAAACCTCTATTGACAAAAAAACATATTACTTTATGCAACTTATTAAGTTTCATTAACTCCTACTCACTTGAATTCATTTCTTGAGTACTACCATACTATGTAAATATTCTCTCTCTACAATGCAGCCTTACTCGCATGAGTCGAACAGTTTGTTTATACATTGACTTTGACATACCTGACTTTGACTCCATCGACATCAACTCAGCATGGAAGCAGAGTAGGATCGACGTCGACATACCCAACTACGACTCCATCGACATCAACTCAACATGAAAGTAGAGCAACTTCAACATACTTGACTCTGACTCCATCTACATTGACTTAGCATGGAAGCAGAGCAGGATCGACTTCGACATACTCGACATCGACTCCATCGAATCGACTCAAGGGGAAACGAGCAACTTCATCCATCTAAATTGGTATCATCTAACAATAAAAATATCATTCAGATTGAAAATACTTTCAGTATAACTACAACAACATGATGACTAGTGTCTAAATATATTCAAACATCTTATGCGATATTCAACAAACATTTATCACAACTAATCTTGAATCTCACATTTAAATTTAAATATTCAAACATATTATAAGGCATTCAACAAACATCCATAACAACTGGTTTTGAAAATGAGTTTGTCTATTATATTGTGAAAAATGGCGGTAACAACCCCTACTGCCTGGGGCATTTACTATCTATTAAAAAGATATGCATCTATGCATTGCCCTAAATATTATCTGAACCTGAATCTAATTTCACATCGTCAGGACCCACATCCCTCGACTGCGGTTCTCCGGACGATTGGCTTTCAGAATTCGACTGCAAAGATCTTACAACATCGAGATAAGACTTAGTCACCCCGATGTTTTCTGGAGTGTCGATGCATTTAAGTTTGTGACCCATGAAATTTAATAACGGCGCCACATAGTAAGCTAACTTGAACAAGCAGGTCGACCATTCAGGAGCAGAGAAAGACTCAACATTCAAGTTGATGCCTTCCCAATGTTTTGCTCTGTTTTTAGCAGCCGAGCTACAAGTCACAAACTTTTTAGAACCCTTCCCTTGGTGGCGAAAACACAGACTCAAAAATTTGAGTTTACTATGCACACAGGCGCTCACATTACTTGGTGCATCAGCATTATACAAGACATATAGAACAGGTTGTAAATTTTGCATTTGCACTCCACCTTGTTTTAGAGGGGTAGCAAGCTTGTGATAACCCTCAAATATAGAGAGTTTTATGTTGTGCATTGATTTTAAGCTTCACTCCCTCTTTAATACTTTGTCCCAAAAATAGTACAATAACACACAATTTGTGTTCTGCCATGAAGGTGGCCAGGCAGTGCCACACCAATGTAGTGATGTAACTTGAACTAATCGACTCAATATTATAAAAAATGTACAATGTGGGACTCTCCCAAGCAGATGAAGGAACAATCATGAAGTTCGATTCATCTTGTAGGAGCAACAGTTCTCGCCTGATGTAATTTAGGCTCCAATCCTCTTCCACCTCAAGACATGTCAAAAGTGCATCAATGTATATTATTTCAATCTTTTTTCGCTTAGAATGTCTAGTGGCACCCATGTACTCCTGTTCTTTTTCCATCTTTGATAATGGCAGCATAAGCTCAATATTTTCTTTTCTATTTGATAGCGAAAGCACATGGAAGACATTTTAATTCTGCATTCTATTTCTCCATTTGAATTTTTGTCCCAACCTTCATCCATAAGTTCAGATAATACAAACATTGTTGGAGTTTTGTGTACATTGACACTTGAAAAGAAATCCACAAATATATTCAAAGATATAAACCAACCTATTTGAACTATTTTTGAAACTGTGCTTATCTTTAATGAATTTTTTATATTATAATATAGTTTGCAACAAAAGATTCTGATACTGTAGCATCTGGAGCAACCTATTCATCCTTTCAAAACTAGGTAGTGGAATTGGGACTATTTGCCCAAAATTTTCATTTATATATGGAATGTACATTGATTCATAAAAGAAGATTTCACAATTAGCAAGATCTTTTGCAGTTCTACCTCTATATTGTAGATGTCCAATATCAGCGTGTACTACATCTAACACACCTGCAAGAGATCCACTTGGCTCCCATTCATTTATATTGGATGGATATAAATCTCCATGAGAAAAATGATCAGATTGGCAAGTTTAGTAATAGATGATAAAGAATGACAAAAAAATCAAAGTATTATTAGGTCATTGCTACATGGCTACAGCAAGTGGAGTCATGTTGGAAGCCAATGATAGGCTTACCTCAAGTAACTATTCATTGTAGAAAGTGAGGATGGAATCATTTATTGAGATGAATGAGGATATTGTTGTAGGTTTGGAAGAGAGGCCAACAACACAACAAGATCAAATGAGTACTTCATCCAAGGATGCTTGGGATTCATTGAAGAAGCTTTATGAATCCTAGTCTACTTCTAGAGTGTTGACTCTAAGAAGGCAAATATTTTCTTGTTTGCAAAAGAGTGAAGAAAGTCCAAATACTTTTATTTTGAGAGTGAAAGCATTAAATGATGAGTTAGCTTGCATTGATGAGAGCATTAAGGAAGGAGAGCTTGTTCAAGTTATTCTTAATGGATTGTTGGATGCTCATGCTAATATAGGCTTGATCAATGAAGAATATAGGCTAGCTAGTTGCAAACTAGTGCAATAGTGAACTATGTTCACATCTCCAAATTGTAACTTTTCTCATGTAAAGTGATATTTTACCTCTACAAGCTTTGTCCTTGCATGGAATCTAGCTTTGGTTATCACTGAAAATGGTAGTAGAATGTGTTTGCTTCATGCCAATTTCACTTAACAATTTTCATAGCCAAACCCCTTCTTGGGTTGCAAAACTCAATGTTTTATATTCAGCTTCTGTAGTCAAAGAGATATAGTATCTAGTTTCTTACTAGACCATGAAAAGCGGCCATTGCCAAAATTGAAAGCATACCCTATGGTTGATCTTCTATTGTCTATGTTACTAGCCCAGTCAGCTATTGTGTCGTCGATGTAGCACAGGGGTCCGTCGCTGGGAGCGACAACCTTGCCTTCACCTACATAGCAAGAAGAGAGAGAGAGAGAGAGAGAGAGAGAGAGAGAGAGAGAGAGAGAGAGAGAGAGAGAGAGAGAGAGAGAGAGAGAGAGAGAGAGAGAGAGAGAGAGAGAGAGAGAGAGAGAGAGAGAGAGAGAACGCCTAGGTTGAGAAAGGCTTTGGGGGCTCGAGTGCCTACCCAAAGCTATTCTATCCCAACGTAGGGAGAGAGAGAGAAGAGAGAGAGAGAGAGAGAGAGAGAGAGAGAGAGAGAGAGAGAGAGAGAGAGAGAGAGAGAGAGAGAGAGAGAGAGAGAGAGAGAGAGAGAGAGAGAGAGAGAGAGAGAGAGAGAGAGAGAGAGAGAGAGAGAGAGAGAGAGAGAGTTTTATTAGAACGAGAATGGAAGATGATGCAATACAAAGGAAATGGCTCCCTCTTATAGATTTTAGAGGTGAGCTTGCTTCACTCTCATTGGCCACTTCATTGGGGCAAGGATTCTAATCCAAGCCTTTAGAATAAACACAACTTAAATGTAGTGTCGTCGATGTAGTATAGAGGTTCGTCGATTTAGTATAGAGGTTCGTCACTGGGAGCAACAACTTCACCTTCACCTGCATAGCAGAGAGAGAGAGAGAGAGAGAGAGAGAGAGAGAGAGAGAGAGAGAGAGAGAGAGAGAGAGAGAGAGAGAGAGAGAGAGAGAGAGAGAGAGAGAGAGAGAGAGAGAGAGAGAGAGAGAGAGAGAGAGAGAAACCAAGAGAGTTTTTTATTAAGAAGAGAATGGAAGATGATACAATACAAAGGAAATGGCTCCCTCTTATAGATTTTAGAGGTGAGGCTCCTTCACTCTCATTGGCCACGTCATTGGGACAAGGATTCTAATCCAAGCCTTTAAAATAAACACAACTTAAATCTATTGGTGCTAAGAAAGCACAAGGGCACTCACATGATTCATGTGAGTTCTACTTTGTGCAACTTAGATTCCGTATTTTTCAGCTTGACTTCGTGAACTTGGGACTCAAAATTATTTATTTATAACTAGGGCCCAAGTCACTAGAACACAACTTAAACTATCTAATTAATGTGCTCATTGGGTTGGGTTTACACAAGCAGGATGCCAGTGCCCTCGCACTCATTATTCTACTGTACAATGTACTATGGCGGGGCCCACTAGGTAAGGCTTGGCCAACAGTATTTTAAGTGGTGGGACCCACTTATTTATTACTGTGCAGGAAATACCCACAACAGGGTCCACGACCCAAAGTAGTGCCGGTCCCTCGGCACTAGGCTGCAACTGTCGTGAAGGGGCACTGTTGTCGGTTCTTTTATTGCTGGGACATGGATGCTTCAAGAAAAGCGTGGGTAGAATTCGCTTACATAAAACTTGAGGCTTTATTGGTGGATGATCAGCAAGAACTGGGACTTGCCAAATTTTCAATAATACCCATAAGGGTCTGTGGCCATTCCGGATAACCCTGTTCATCGATAATTGGGTAGTTGAGGCATTCCATCGGAGGATCCCAAGATAAATCTTGCTGATCTAATGGGTTCTCATAGATTGGTGCAATTGGTCCCAATGTCATAGACTCCTCCAAATTGTAAGGTAGATATGACATGCTAGCTCGACTTTCTTGTCTATCCAGGTATTTCAGATATGCCATAACTTGACGAATGTCCTCAGCAGTCACAGATTGAGGACAAGGCTTTGTCACTGTAGACACTGGTGCTTGCTGTACTGGAGGCCTTTTTGGCATGGATTCCCTAGATTTGGCCTTTGAAGAATGGATATACCTAGATTTGGTGTTGGTTTGGGCTGCTGCATTATGGAACAATGAGACTTTGGTTGAATCTTGCTCGTTGAGGGACAATCATCAACTTTAATCTTCCCTTGGTCATTGCACTTCCTCGTTGAAGGCTGCGTGATGGCACTATTCCTTGGATCTTGTGCTGAATTGCCTTCCAGTTGCCCTGTTGACGCTAGTTCCCTTTGTAGTTCATCACTAAGAATTCCTTGTAGTGATTGTGCCAAGAGACTTGGTAAAATCCATTGGACTTCATCGGATGCCAATTTCTTGACTTCCTCAGTTACCATTGGCGTGATGGATTTTACCATCTCTGTCTTCTGTGATGGTTTTACTTGTTTGCTTGAGGGTAGCTTTGCGTACTTTGGGACTTTTGCCAGATTGTCTTCTTCATCACTCGCTTCATAACATGGTGGGACTAAGATTTTTTTTTTTATAGTGCGTTCGAGGTGGAAGGGTCACCACAGATGCATGTTGGTCTACATAGGCCAAATGCCTCCTAGCTATTTGTGAATTTCTCATCAGGCAATCTCGGCATGGATGATTAAATCCGCATTGTGAATACGAGGGATCAAATGTTGATGGATCCCCTCGATGTGGACATTCAGCACGACGGTGTTTCCCTCCGCATCCATAGCATCTTACCAGATTTGATCCTTTTGGGCAGTCCAGCATAGTATTTTGCCACAGGAATCGGTGGATTAGAATCCTTCACTAATTGGATGATTCGATAGGTGTAGTCTCGGATTGTTTCATTAGGAAACTTTTTTAGTTAAGATAATCCTGCATTGGTGGTCTCCATAGCTCAGCACCAGAATGTTACAAAGTAGCCGGTTGGTGAATTGCTTCAAGGCTCGCTCAATGACACTGGTGTTCCATTTTTTTTTTTTTTGAGATGGAGAAGAAGAAGAAGAAGAAGAAGAAGAAGAAGAAGAGAAATGAATCGGTAAATGGTGGATTAGTATGGATGAGAATAGAGACGAAAATGGATTTATCTAACAGATACGAAGATAGAAAATGGAATAAAAATGGGACAAAATAGTGATGGATGGTTAGTGGTTGATGTGGAGGGAATCGGCTTGATCTGAGGTTCATTCACTTGATTCAGTCCAGGGATGTTGGATCTTGATGGATAATGTGACTGCAACCTAGATTTGACAAAATCTGAACAGTTTCAATTTGCTAACAATGTGATTTTAGCCCTTTTTCTTGGTTTTTTGTGGGGTTTTTTTTTTTTGAGATATCTTCAGATCTGAGTGAATCTAACCTTCAACCTTCCTACAGTAGTTGTATCTGGACCATTTCTAGACAATATGAGTTCTACAAGAGTTCTTGATGGACAAATTTGTCAAGATCTTGAAAAAACTCAGTTGTTTGGCACTTTTTGGCACTTTTTCATAGATATTTCTACATCTAAGCATTGGATCTTCACAAAAATTTCATAGCAGCTAGATCTATCTACAAAATTCTTTGCGAAGGTTACTTCCCAACAGATCTCAAAAATCATGGAAAAAGTGTATTTTTTTGGGTTTTTTTTGCAAAATTTTAAGATTTTCTGGGAAAAAACCCTTGCAGACTAGTATGCACTTGTATCTAAGTCAGATTCACTTGCTCACCAAGCTGCTAGAGTTACTTCCCAAGGAAACTCAAAAAATCCTGAAAAAAGTGTATTTTTTTGGAGTTCTTTTGTAAAATTTTAAGAATTTCTAGGAACAAACCCTCACAGACTGGTATGCACTTGTACTGCACTTGTACCTAAGTCAAATTCACCTGATCACAAAGTTGCGAGAGCTACTTTCCAATGAAACTAAAAAAATATTGAAAAAAATGCATTTTTTTGGGGTTTTTTTTGCAAACTTTTAAGATTTTCTAGGAACAAACCCTCACAAACTAGTATGCACTTGTATCTAAATCAGATGCACCTGCTCACAAAGCTGCAAGAATTACTTACCAAGGAAACTAAAAAAACCTTCAAAAAAGTGCATTTTTTTGGGGTTTTTGGGTCAAATTTTGAGATTTTTGGGAACTATTCTTCGCAGGCTGGTATGTGCTTGTATCTAAGTCAGATCCACCTGCTTACCAAGCTGCGAGAGTTACTTCCCAAGAAAACTCAAAAATTTGCTGTTTGAGAAGGTTCTAGGCTACTTTTTGCTCTTGGAAACCTTCATAGGGGCACTTTTTTTGGGATATAACTCTCGCAGACTTCTTTGTGTCCTTGTCTCAGTAAGATGGAACTTGAGAGAGCTCTACAAAGGGTACTTCCCAAGGAAACTAAAATATTTGTTGTCTGAGAAGGTTCTAGGCCACTTTTTGCTCTTGGGAACCTTCACATGAGCACTTTTTTTGGGATCTAACTCTCGCAGACTTCTTTGTGTCCTTGTCTCAAGGAGATGGAACTTAAGAGAGCTTCGTGAAGTTTAGTTTTGAGTTTTGAATTTTTTTTTGATTTTTACAAAAAAAGATTTTTGAAATTTTTTGGGTTTTTCTCTGTTTTTTCAAAATCTGATGGGAACTAACCCTCGCAAGCTTCTTTGCAGGTCTGGGACAGTACCCTAGAGCTGCTGCTAGTTATGCGAAGGTTCATGCCCACTGGTTTTTGAGAAATCAAAATCTCTTTTTCTCTCCAAAAATAAATTTTGAGTTTTTTTTTTTGATTTTTATGGATTAACGAAGGGATTGGGTGCTTGGATCTAATCCTCCCACCTCACAATCTCTCCCTACAACACTTCCAAACAAAAAATCAACACAAAAATGGCAAAATTTCAAAAAAAAAAGCAAAACTAACACTAACTCACACTAATCTAGCCCCAAAAATTTCGATTTTTTAGGTGAAAAAGAATGCTGAGAGAGAAGAAAAGAGAGAGGGAGAGAGAGGAAGAGATTAAGAAAACTGTAGGTGATATTTTGAATTGCTAATCAGACTCACAACATAGTAAATGCCAGGATGTATGGTAGTAAGATAAATCAAACTCCCAACTATTTGACGAAATAAGGTAGTGACAATTTGACCACTAGCTATCATCAAAGGGAGACAATTTCTTACCAACCTCACATGGCGTAATAGATGGCTTACAGTCAATCACGTGAAACCTTTTCAGGATTTCATGAACATAATTGCTTTGACAAAGCCTAATGTTATCTGCATTTTGCCAAACTTCTATTCCTAAGTAGTAGTGCATAAGATCAAGATCAATCATCTCAAACTGCTTGCTCAGATTAGCCTGAATGTTATGAATAAGATCATCATCACTTCTTGTAATAATAATTCTATCGACTTACAATACAACCAAGGCCTTTAGGGTACTCCCACACATGTGAAATCCAACATGATATTAGAGCCTACCTAAGATATCCATGCATCTATCAAGTTGTGTTAAAATTTGCCTTGAAATCAAGATCTAGAGAGTGTAGATTGGATCTCTTGAGGTACATATCTTCAACTCATGATTATGGATTGCTCTACAAAAGTGAAGATCTATCTATCCTTGGCTACTCGGACTCGAATTTTGCTAGTGACAAGATGGATCGAAAATCTACAAGTGCTTACACTATATTTCTTGGAGGAAATCTCATATTTTGGCTTTCCAAAAAACAAGATACTATTTCTCTTTCATCATGTGAGGCCGAGTATAAGACACTTAATACAACAACAAAAGAAGTGCTTTGGATCAAGAGGTTATTATTGGAGCTCAAATGCATTAAGGAGTAGGATTTGCCTTTGATCAAATGTGACAACATCTCGGCCCAAGCCCTTGCCAACTATCCAATTTTTCATGCAAGGAGCAAGCACATCGAAGTTGCACATCACTTTGTGAGAGAGAAGCTTATTGGAGGAGAGATATACTTGTTGGAGCCTATTGATTCATCTTCATGCATTGCCGATCTACTCACCAAACCATTGATTAAGAGCTCCTTCATCAAGCTTAGATCCAATCTTGGGTTGATTCCAAGATAAATGCTTAATTAGAATAGATAACTTTTTAGGAGTGTGAAAAATAAAAAAATCATCTGTGTTGTAAAGTTTTCTATATCCATCTATGTGTGAGTAGGTGATAGGGTCAATTTTGGCTTCGGAGGCAAAAAAGTCAAATACACATGTAAAGCCATGATTTGGCCAAAAGTAGGACATGAGGCAGCTCGAGCTAGTTAGGCTTGCTACATTTGTTGAGATGTGATCGGGTTAGTTGCACCACTCATGAGTTGTCATGGAATGTTGGGTCCAATCAAAGGAGAGATATTTATCAATTTGGTCCTGTAAAAATTACAGCAAATAAGGATCCTTAAACACTTGAAATGATGAGGGAAACAATAGATTATGATTTCATAAGATTAGCACAAGTTGAACCATCAAAATCCATCAAAAATCTATGCTTGAACCTCACTAAATGGCCCAAATCCTTGAAGAAGGCTTCACACGTGTGAAAGTACGGCCTCCCACAGTCTGAGTACTGTACACTAGACCTACATTCAATCCTATAATCATTAGTAATCACAAGTACTCAAACAATTATGAACATAGAGAGCAATTGCACCATTATGAGAGAAAAAACATGAAATTGCTTGATTGATTTTGGTGAGATATCATCACCTATATATACATGATCCATCACGGTTTTGGGCAGGTATGAAAAGCCCTAAACCTATCCCTAATGCTAATTTTGGTGGATCTTTCATCCCTACCAAGTTAGGGTTGGAATCTTGGAGATCCCTCAACAATGCAAAAATTACCAAAAATAGCTCCTATTTTTTCTCCCTTGTATCTAAGCATAATTTGGACTCATTCCAAAGGTTCTAACACTGAGGTCTACTTGAGAACATCCTTATGAATGGAATCCTATGCTATTTGGCACGTGTGACAAGCCACATCATGACCATCTAACTATTTACAAGTCATATGACCAAGACTAGTCAAGCTAGAATTGTGAATTTTTAACACTCCTCCTCACTATCTAGCTTGGTTCAATCATTGCTTTACTAATCACTCCAAGTGATGATCTGAACTTCATAAAAGGTGTCTTTTGAAGTGGTTTAGTAAGTAGATCAGCTACACATTCATTGCTTGGAACATGCTCCAAAGCAATCTCCTTGGCTTGCACCATTTCTCTCACAAAGTGATGGCATATCTCAATGTGCTTAGATCTTGCATGGAAGATTGGGTTAGATGCAAGGTGTTGGGCTGATATATTGTCATTGTAGATGATTGGTGCCTCCTCTGAATCCATGATCTTTAGCTCCACCAATAATCTCTTGATCCACCTTTGTAGTGGTTGTCAAAGCTTTGTACTCGGCCTCGGTTGAAGATAGAGATATAGTTTCTTGCTTTTTTGAAAGCCATGAAACCACACCTTCTCCTATGAAAGTTGAATAGGAACTTGTTGATTTCCTATCCCTCTTGTCCCTTACAAAATCTGAATCACTAAATGCATGAAGGTTAATCACATCTCCTCTATATAGAATCCCAAAATCCAATGTACCCGAGATGTATCTTAGAATCCTCTTAGCCTTTTTCCAATGGATATTCAATGGCTTTTGCATGGATTGGCTCAACCTACATACACTAAAGCTAAGATCTGGTCTAGTTATAGTGATCCACATTAAGGAACCTATAATTTTCCTAAACAAAGTGATGTCCATGAAGGATCTTTCATCATCTTCATTTGGCACTTTTACATCTTGCTCCATTGGTGTGTCAATACTTTTGCATACTTCCATCTTAAACTTCTTTAAAAGACTTTGAGCATAGTTTACTTGACTTATAAAGATAAAATCAGATCCTCTAAGTACTTCTATGCCTAAGATGAAGTGAAGACACCCTAGATCTACCATCTTGAACTTTAAGGATAGATCTATCTTGATTTTTTCAATACCATCAGCACTATTTCCACTAATGATGATGTCATCTACATAAATGAGTAAAAGTACAATACCAACATCATCAAACTTAATGTAAAGAGTGGGATCATATTCACTTTGAACAAAAGAAAGTGAAATAAGATAGCAATGTAGTCTTGAACTCCAAGATCTCGAGGCTTGCTTTAAGCCATAGATGCTTCTTTGGAGATGGCATACTTTGTTCTCCATTCCATGCTTGATGAACCCTTGTGGCTGCTCCATATAGATATCCTCTTCCAAAAATCCATTCAAGAAAGCATTAGAGACATCCATTTGACATAGAATCCATCCAAAATGTGATGCAAGTGCAATGATTAGCCTTATTGTGACCATCTTGGCCACGGGTGCAAAAGTTTCCTCATAGTCTATCCCTCTCTCTTGAGCATAACCTTTTGCAACTAATATTGCTTTATGTTTGTTAACACTCCCATTTGCATTCAACTTAAGCTTGAAGACCCACTTGCATCCTATTACATTCCTTTGAGGTCTCTCAACAAGCAACCAAGTTTCATTCTCAATCAAGGCATCATACTCATCCAACATAGCTTTATACCATTCTTTGGAGTTCAATGCATCTTCAACATTAGATGGTTCTTCAAAACTAGATAAAGCATAAGAAGTGGATGAGATACCCTCAACTTGCTGTCCTTTGCCTTGATATGTGAGCCTTGATGGCTCCACTTTTGCCCTTGAAGATCTCCTTGGTGTGATAGGTGGGTTTGGTGCTTGCTCCTCCATGAGCTCCTCCTCAAAACCAAGATCTTGCTCCTTGGCCATCTTCTTCTTGATTGTTGGAGCACTTGAGCCTTCTTCAAGCATATGCATATGATGTTCATCAAAGATGACATCCCTTGAAACAACAAATTTGTTCAAGGATGGGAGATAGACTTTGTAGCCCTTGCTTGAGCTTGCATATCCAAGCATGATCCCTCTTGTGGAAGATGGATCTTCCTTGGTTCTTGTTTCCAATGGCACATGCACATAACATATACACCCAAAAACTTTCAAGTGATTAATATTGGGTTTCTTTCCATACATCATCTCATAAGGAGTTTTGCCTTCAATTGCTTTGCAAGACACCCTATTCATCAAGTAGTTTGCACATACAAGAGACTCACCCCAAAAGGATTTGGGCAAACAAGCATCTAATCTTAAAGCCTTAGAACCTTCACATAATGTTCTATTCCTTCTTTTAGCAACTCCATTTTGTTGAGGAGTGTAAGGACAAGAAGTCTCTTTCTTGATCCCTTCCTCCTCACAAAAGGCCTTGAACTCATTGGAGATGAATTCTCCACCATTGTCACTTCTAAGAATCTTGATGCTATGATTATGATACTTTTCCACAAACAACTTGAACTTTACAAAAGTATCAAATACTTGAGACTTGAAGGAAAGTAAGAACACCCAACAATATCTTGAGTAGTCATCAATGAAGGTTAAAAACATGGATGAACCTCCATTAGATTTGGTGCTAGCAATGTGCACATCCGAGTGTATGAGCTCCAGAGGATATGATGACTTTGTGATGGAGTTAGGAAACACCTTCTTATGTGCCTTGGATAAGGCACAAGCTTCACAAACCTTGTCTTCCTTCCCAATAGACCTTGGTAGGCCTAAAGCATACTCCTCCTTGATCATAGCCTCCATGGAACCCGAGTTGACATGTCCAAGTCTTTTGTGCCATAAAGTAAAGGTAGATATCTTGCCCTTCTCGGCCAACATGACAACATTAGTATCCACAAATGCATCCAACTTATAAAGTTTGCCAAGTCTAGTGCCCTTAGCCACTATCTTACCCTTCTTCTTGATGAAACATTCATTTGAAGCAAAGTCAACATTGAAACCATTGTCTACCATTTGGCCAACACTTAGTAGATTCTTTGTTATTGTAGGAATGTACAAAACACCTTCTATGTTGATCTTTTTGGAAGATCCTAAGCAAAGGAAATGCTACCAACTCCTTCAATCTTACAAGCTTCATAATTTGCTGTATAGATAGACTTTATAGGTCCATCATAAGATAAGAGAGAAGAGAAAAACTCCCTTTTACTAGTCATGTGTGAACTAGCACCCGAGTCAATCCACCAAGGATCTTCTCCTTTGAAGCTTGTTGAAGAAAATATGGACATCATGAGAGAGTCCTCATGTGAACTCTCCTCCTCCTCCTCTTTGCTCATGTTGGCTTGGATTTGATCTTGCTTCCTCTTGAAGCATTCCGAGGCTTAATGCCCCATCTTGCTACAATAGTAGCACTTCACCTTTGATTTGTCCTTCTTGACTTTGGTGATTGATGGAGATGCCTTTGAGGGTCCTTCTTGATCCTCAAGCTTTGTAGACTTCTTGAATGTTGATCCTTTGCCTTTGGACTTGCCTTTGCCTTTGGTGAAGAGAGCTTGGTCATCTCCACCTTGGATGGAAAGCCTATCCATCCTCTCTTGCATTTGGCTCCTTCTTGATTCCTCGGCCATGAGTGTGCCTTGGAGTTCTTCAAGTATGGGTAGCTTACCCATAATTGCATATCCCTGAACCAAATTGTCAAATTCAAAGCTTAGTCCATTCAATACGAGTTGAACAAACTCTTCATCCTTGATAGGATAACCTATAAAGGCTAGCTCTTTGTTCAATTCCTTTACTCTTAGGACAAAAGTATGTGCACTCTCTCCTTTCTTTTGATAGCTTCTATAGATTTGATTCTTCAAAGCTAACATTCTAGTTTGGTTCTTGGATTCATAGACCTTTTGCAAAGTCTCCCAAGCATCTTGAGCTGAAGTGCAATCTCCTACCTCTCTTAAGAGTTCATTTGCAACATTCATTTTTATGCAATGTAGTGCAACATTGCACCTCTTGATGTATTTGGCTTTTTCTTGAGGATGAATAGGTTCACCCTCCTTACCATTTACAATTTCCATCAAATCTTGAATGATCATGATGGATTCCATTCTAACTTTCCATATAGAATAGTTAGTTTTGTTGAGCCTTTCATTAGTATCCAAAAGATATGCATTTATAGATGCCATTTAGTCTCCTAATCAAGGACTTGACACAAATGAAGGTTACTTCTATTGATTTGATTGAAGGTCTACCTTATCCCACTTCTTAGGGACCTGAAAAGATCAGTAATAGACTTCCTATAAAGATCTAAGAATGATCTCTAACAAAATCAAATCATAGAATACTAGAAACAATGCACTTGCTTGATTGAAGTAGACAATACTAGTAGAATTGCCCCTCTTTCTATAAAGAACATTAAAGCTTCCAAATGATCTGATCAAGAGTGAATTTCAGCAACCTAATATACTTCCAAAATCACTTGTAAAATATCTAAATGGAACTTAATGAGGATGTAACACAATCTACTATCCAATCACAAGCAAAAAATGATCAAAATTGATGAAAAATTGATCTAATTTGGTGCATAAGTCAAGCAATGGTTGGACTGAACCTAAATCACTTTAGGAGGTGTCTACTACACCTTAGAATAGCCTTGAAGAGTCCCCAAAACTCTGACCTTCCCTCTCCTTGAATGCTAGAAAGCCTCCTCTATGAAATTACCTCCAAAACTCGCTTAGAAATCAATGCTTGGAGCAAGCAAAACTTGCTATCTTGGTAATGTGAATTGAATTCAACTCTGGTTTTAGACACCTAAACACCTGCAAATGATCTTGGTGCATCTACACACCTTAGGAGGTGACAAGTACATGTAGTGGACAGTCCACACGTGTGAAATTCAACATGGTATCAGAGCCTACCTAAGGTTACCATGCATTTTGATCCATCTAAGTGAAAATTTTTTCATCAATCTTGAGCTAGAAGTTGTCAAGGCCCATTTTCCTAGCTATCTTGTTTAATCTTGGATCAAAAGAGATCAAAAGGACATTGATTGGGTCTGACCTGGTATTGTACGGAATCAGGTGCTCAGACACGTGTGAGGAACATCCAATTTCAGTTTGGAAGTTGTCTCTCATGTTTGATCCATTTATCTTGCTTGATAGCTTGTTTTGAAGCTGTTTTTGGCTAGTTTCTGTTGCAATCAGTTTCATTCCATTTGGTTGAGCCAATCAAAAGTTATAACTTCTGCAACGCTTGTCACGTCTCCCAGGTAGCATCTGACAACAGATGCCCTTTCCAAGTTACTAGATACTCTTGAGGGAGACGATTCCGCAATCATCGCTCCCTTTGATCTAGGATTCTGTCTAGCCCATAACCTATGGTGTCTTTCTCCTCAAGAGACACTAGACCTTCCACTAGACTAGAGGTGACAAAATATGGTCCAATCATAGTTAAGCATAGTGATAGCTCGTGGACCTACTAGTATCATTGTACTCCTCATTTTGAATGTAATTGATTTGGTGATTTCATGGATTTTGTGAGTTATTGGATTTCTAGCTTTCTCTCTCTACCCGAGAGCTCATGATGCATTTTCTCTCTCTACTTGAGGAGAGCAGCTTGTTTTTACTTAGATTATTTTTTGAATACTTTCCACACGTGTGAGTGTGAGTTGGAAGTGATTGAATGCATGTAGTAGTGTGTTTTTGCCATAGGATCTAAGATTGTGATCAAATTGAATGAAAACCAAGGATTTAGCTCATTTCAGCCTTTAGGCTCTGATACCATGTAAAAATTACAGCAAATAAGGATCCTAAAACACTTGAAATGATGAGGGAAACAATAGATTATGATTTCATAAGATTAGCACAAGTTGAACCATCAAAATCCATCAAAAATCTATGCCTGAATTTCACTAAATGGCCCAAATCCTTGAAGAAGGCTTCACACGTGTGAAAGTACGGCCTCCCACAGTCTGAGTACTGTACACCAGACCTACATTCAATCCTATAATCATTAGTTATCACAAGTACTCAAACAATTATGAACATAGAGAGCAATTGCACCATTATGAGAGAAAAAACATGAAATTGCTTGATTGATTTTGGTGAGATATCATCACCTATATATACATGATCCATCACGGTTTTGGGCAGGTATGAGTAGCCCTAAACCGATCCCTAATGCTAATTTTGGTGGATCTCTCATTCCTACCAAGTTAGGGTTGGAATCTTGGAGATCCCTCAACAATGCAAAAATTACCAAAAATAGCTCCTATTTTTTCTCCCTTGTATCTAAGCATACTTTGGACTCATTCCAAAGGTTCTAACACTTAGGTCTACTTGAGAACATCCTTATGAATGGAATCCTATGCTATTTGGCACGTGTGACAAGCCACATCATGACCATCTAACTATTTACAAGTCATATGACCAAAACTAGTCAAGCTAGAATTGTGAATTTTTAACAGGTCCAATCAAGTTTGAGGACACATAAGTCACTCAACCAATCACATCTAGAGGAGGAGAAATAGGGGTCCAATGATATTGAAGCATCCTCTACCTCGAGATCCTATCAAAAGGCATGCTTAGTTCATTTGTACTTGGAGTTTTTGAGAGTTAATGAGATTTCTACATTTTTGAGTCATATTGGATTCTCTCTCTACTCGAGGCTTCATAGTTGGATTCTCTCTCTACCCGAGAGCAAGGACTTTTCATACTTAGTTTTTTTCAAGTACTATTTTCTCACGTGTGTATGTACTTGCTTGATGATTTTATGCATGTAGTAATGTGCTCTTGCCTTAGTTTTTTGATATAGATCTTGATTATCAATCTATGCTTGATCTATGTGCAATCACCAAGTCTTACGAGATCATTATCACAAAGTTAGGGTACTCCCACATGTGTGAAATTCACAATTGTCCTCTTGGCAATATTATAGATCAAGAATCGTAGCTTTCCAATGGAATTTGAAACTTAATTTTGCTCTTTCTTTTGAACGGAACGTCTATTCACGCTTATCACTCTTAATCACAAGTGAATAATAGTTGCTCAAAAGTGGTTACTACTATTTTATTGGAGTTGCTTAGTTGATCAATATATTGAAGTATAGAAGTTACTCTTGTGTAACACAATGGTCCACTAGCAGAACAAGCCAGCCAATGGTTTTCTTGCAAGCTGTGGCCGCAACTTTAAAAATCTTGAAATAAAGTTTCAATTTCTAGTTTTGGCGACCAACAATATGGAGATTTGGATTTCTAGCCTATTTATTGCATCCTTGTGTAGCACACAATTAAGGTTATTTCTCAATCCACAAAAATGATTGTCACTCACAATATCTTTCAAGCCAAATAGATGGAGTTTGCATTCAAAACAAGTAACCTTTCAAGCCAAAAAGTGCATGAAGTGGTAAGCTATCCAAAAAGTGCATGAAGTCGCAAGCTATGGCGATAGTATGCTAAAGTCCTTGTGTGATGAGTTTGGGCAAAACAACATTATTTTTTCAAATCATCCTATACAACATATTTTGTTTTTTTTGAAATTTGGATTATTTGTTTTTCTCTTAGGCAAGGATTGTCTAGGATCGTAAATACCTGCACATTTTTTTTCAGTTCATTTGAAAGTTGCCTTAAATGGCATAATTTTGTATTTTTGGCAATAAGTACCTTACAAATTTGTAAGGTACACTTACTATTTTTAAACATTTTAAGAATCACCTTACAAAAATGTAAGGTACAGTTTTTATTTTTAGAAAGTCACATATATCCAAAATTACTATCTTCAGAAAGTCAACTTTGTAAAAATAAAAAAAAAATATAAAAAAATAAATGTGTAGTTGATTTACGCAAGGCAAGGCCCACGGGCGGGGGGCCTTCCGGGTTTGGAGGCGCCCTGGGGCTGCCACCCTGGAGGCCTCAAAACCCGGAAGGCCCCCGGGCTGGGGCCTTCCCCCTTACTCAAGATCACCTCAGGTCCTCGGGAGGTATAAAGATGGCATAATAAGACGTACATATATATATATATATATATTTATGTGATAGAGTGGTTGAAACTTGATATAGTAACATACCTTTGGTTTTAATATTTACGTGGTTTGTTGGGCTACCAAGAAGGCTGTTAGGGTAGGTGAGCTTTGACTAGACCTGGCTCCCTAACGGAACACCGACACGTGGTCAATCACATTCCGATGTCGTGCATGGCAGGACGCATGTCATGTCTTATCCTCGCCTATTATGCTCATCATCATGCCCATGGCCAATGCCCATTCCCATGCTTGCACATAGAGAGGGCAGCCCTTATTGGCTGCTTCTGTCCTTTCATTTTGTATGGCTGTAGTGTAGGCTGTAGGATGTCTGGGTTGATTGATTCGGTGGGCGCCCAGTAAAGCATTGATCCATGTTTTGCGATCAGCTGTGTTCGGATCTGTGAAAGTTGGTAGGCAGTTTTTGGTTGATGAGACTAATTCTACACGGTGTAGTGATATAGATACGGTGTTTGTAAGGCATTGTGAATCATACAGTATACTACTTCTTTTACGTTATTTTAGAGTGTATAGAGATGGATTTTGTGTGCTACTTGTGTCGTTGGCTTGTTGATAATTGTTCGGTTCTTCTATGAATATTGTTCTCGTTGACCTGTTGCTCTGCGACTCAACGGCGAAGACGCTCGACATATTATTCTCGTAGAACTTTGCATCCATCATGGTCATGTTATGTTTTGAAATTTCTTCGCTCAAATTTCCAGTTGGAGGAACAACGTCTTGGAGCATTCTAGTGGAGATAGCTTACGGATCTATACAGAGTACATTAACGAAAGAAAAGTTTGGAACATTTGGTGCAGCTCACGCAAGAGTCTAGACTCTATGGGGCATCCACTCCATACATCAGTTTGTCTCTTGATAGATTTGCATCGAGAATCCAGATCTCTTAGTCTACACCAGTGGTCTGCAGGCTATAACTTAGATCTCTATAACTCTACGAGTCTTGAGACTTGCAGTATCCAGGGTCCCTTTATAGAAGCAAACCAAGCTAGGTATTTGTAGGGACTAAAGCAGCAGGGATAGGCCTTGCTCCCTTTCTCACTTAGTTCATAAAGCCAAGCATAAGCTCCTGGCTCCTCTTATTTTTAGCACCTGATAGGTGTTCGCATGTGTTTGGGTGGGCCACGCAGGGAGTTTTTTTTTTTTTTTTTAAAACTGGTTGCCCCTGGTGCCACATGTTGGGTCACTAGGGTTTATCTCATAAGCAAATCTCTGGGATAACCCAGTACCTATATATAAGTGAACCCACCTACTTGCCTCACATGTGTGTAGGTGGGTGTGAAGCTACCCTGTGCCACCTGCCTGTTCCTAGTGCACCCACCACCTGCCCAACGCCATTGGCGTTGCCCCAACGCCACCAGGGCCATGCCTGGCCTGCCTGACGCCATGGGCGTTGCCCGGCGCCACATGGGCGTTGCTTGCCCTGGTGCCACCCACCTGGGGTGCTGCCCTACGCCCCCTTGGCGCCATGGCGCCCGCCTGCGCCTTTTCGGCCAGCCCCTCGCTGGCGCACCCTGATGCACCCTTGATGCACCCCTGGCACGTCAAGGTGTTAAAATTATGGGGAGACTAAGCTGCTGTTCGATTTTTGTAATATGTATAGTCGATAATGTGCAAGATTCTCTCCTTTTAAAACTGTCTAGTTTTTCAAGCCCGTTCTAACGTCTAGTGTTGATGTGGTACTATTAGGAATTAGGAGCTTGCAATTGGTTGTAAACGGTTCTCTCATATGTAACTAATGTTCATAATCTTATTACTATGTAGAGTTTTCTTTCATAGCTCAATCTTCAACAAATAGGGGGCACCCTTTACTTTAAATTTGAGTGTCGCGCCAGTCATGAAAGATGTCTCTAGGAAAGTGGATATACATGAGCTCCCTCATGCGCGTGATGACCGTCTTACCATGGTTAT